>OZ017793.1:12695089-12790260 GCA_963969325.1 Lycopodina hypogea | reverse complement strand
GTGCAAAATGTGCGTAAGAAGTTGTGGGAAGATATGCATAATATGACGTAGTTATATGGATATTTGTAGTTATGGCTGGTTGTGTACTAATTGCTTGAACAACTAAGTCGTGTCTGACGACCAATCGACAACCAATCAACACCTGAATTGCTTGAACACCTGGGTGAACTCACTCCATCTCTGAGCCACACAACTATGTAGTATCTGACGACCAGTCAACACCTGAATTGCTTGAACACCTGTGCTCCATCTCTGAGCCACACAACTATGTCGTGCCTGATGACCAATCAACACCTGAATTGCTTGAACACCTGTGTGAACTCACTCCCTCTCTGAGCCACACAACTATGTAGTGTCTGACGACCAATCAACACCTGAATTGCTTGAACACCTGTGTGAACTTACTCCATCTCTGAGCCACACAACTAAGTCATGCCTGACGACCAATAAACACCTGAAATAGTCCTACACTTACCAAATCAGCAGATTTGCACCTAGATGTCTCTGATTTTTTAAATATTTATTATTATGATTTTTTTTTTCTAATATTTATCAATTTTTCAATATTATGATTTCAGCTTGTAGGAGAAGCTTCTGATGGATAGGTAGTTCTATAAATACAGTTAAAATTATTTATTTTGAAGTCTACGAATATCTTTGATTTATTGAGAACATTTGATTAAATGGTGCCTGGGCATGTAAACCTAGACCAAGTGTTGCTGATGTGCAGAAGGGGAAATCCTCATAGCCTGAAGCTTTCCTGCTCGTGTCAGGAGAGCTTCAGGCTACTTACTCTCCAGCAATGTGATTACCTAATTCATGTCATGTGATTAACCACATTCTTGTATTAATGCCATGTTTGTGTCATGTGACCAGCATTGGATGCAATAAAGATCCCGTACAAGTTTGAGCTGACTCAAATCGTCATCCTCAGGTGGTTAAACATGGTGAAGTGATGATGGATATTCCCAAGAAATTGCCATTTGCTACAAGTTCACTCTTCAACACAGGAACAGATTAGACTCCAAGCAGTGTATGTGTGTATGTGCATCCTAATGTGTGCATGTTCTTAACAGTGCATGTGTGTTTTTATGTGTGCGTGCATGTTTTTAATTTTCAATTAAACATGCACAAATATATTCAGTTGCTATTCCACTATTTCATTCATTCTTGGAAGTGTGTGTGTGTGTGTGCACATGTGTACATACATGTGTATGTGCATGCAGTATCACTGTTTTCCTATATATATTTTGGGTTTGGTGAGGATAAAAGGGAGAATATTTATGACACAGCCAAGAAGAATTATGAAGGCAGGAAAGAGACCAAGGACAAGAGAGAGAGAAGACGACTGTGGATGAAGGCGGTGCTGAACCCAAGGTGTGGGAATAAAGTGGGTGTGGTCTGTGATTGTGTGTGAGGATGTCTAAAGATTTAGGTCTACAGTTGTTGACATAGCACTAAGAACCTCTATCACATTCGATTGAAACAATACTAGTCAAAAATTTTAAATGTATCCTCCGTTAAAAGTATGTGTGTGTGTGTGTGTGTCTTCCTATCTGTAACATCACTAATTTTTGTTTATTAGGAATATTTCACTCTTCTTATATATATAGTTATCCAAGGCTAAATGAAAGAAAATAAAGAGAAGAATGAAAGAAATTGAATCTAGGAAAAATGGAGAAGATGAGGTGGGGAATGAGCAGGAAGCCATATCTGATGACCCTGTTATTGACCCCAGTAAAGTAGTTCACCACAGGGAGGATAATCCTTGTATTAGTGATGCTGACGTAGCTATGGAACATGTGGATAAAGACAGGAATGATATGTCATCTTCCGAAAGAAAAAGTCGTGGAGTTATTTTTGCTCGAGATAAGTTTACTTGCTGCAACAACTGCAGTAAGAGTATTGTGGGGAGAATTCTGGTGTGTGCTGGATGCAAGAAAGTGGCCTACTGCAACTTCAAGTGTTAGAAAGCAAGCTGGAAGGTGCACAAGGTCTGTTCCTATGCTCTGAGGAAAGGTGGGGAGGAATCCACTGGCTGACTAACATAATGGAACTGTTAAACTCTGCTCTAATTATAAGTAATGTTACTTGCTGTTGAAGAACTTTTTTTTTTTCAAAGTTATGCAATGGAAGTCTTGATTACTTAACGGAGTGTTTATATTTCTTTTCTTGTTATCGTTATTTGACTACAAAACTTAATTCCTAAAGTTGTTTGTGGAATAGATCCTGGTCCTTTGTAACTACAACAAAACTGAAACCCATTAGCCTCAACTAAACTTGGGGAAAATACTCTCTATAGTATTTAGATAAGGAAGAAATCATCTAAATCAAATAGAAGATACTTTCTAGAAAATAGTATTTGAAGATACTTTCTAGAAAATTGTATTTGAGTACAAAATACTTTATTTAAACTTGTTTTCCAGAGCTTATTTATGACATGTGTGAAGAACTTGGGTTGAGGCATACGGTAGCAGTAAAATATTCAAAACAGAAAAAAAAATTTTTTTGAGAACATAACCATTAGGAGCATCCAAGCAATATCCAAGCAGGCAAAGAATACGGAAAACCTTGGCTTTTTTTGCCAAAGGCCAAATCAGTTAGTGTCTTTTCTCTGCTAAATTACTACCTGTGTAGGAACAGTAGAATGCAGCACTGCAGTTCAGGATTAGCTGTTCATAGAGTTTGTGGAGGTGAGATGAAAGTGATATCTGGATGGAAGCTCTTAGGACTAGATGAATTCTTGCAAGGCTTCAGTATAGCCATGACTCTGGCCAGTCTCCAAGCTCTGGGGATGGTGTTAGTCTCCTTGCAGGTGTTGAAGAGCTGCAGGAGCGAGGAACAGGTGACAGGACCTAAGCACCTAAGCGTACAATCTGCTCTGTACGTATATCATCCAGGCTGGCAGCTTTTCCGGATGACATGTTTTTAATGGTGGCTTTCAGGTCTTGCTTGATGGACGTCTGTGTGAAGCTTGTGGTTTCTACCTCACACCTACATTGAAACTTGTTCTTAGGATGTTTTGTTGGTGGCTTGCCTTTCAGGAGCAGCTGGTGTGTGATCTGGTCATCAGTGATGTTGTGGTGTTGTCCTGCCATTGTAGGGTCACCAGACAGCTTTCTTGCTGCTCTGTGTCATGTTGGTGTTCTGATGAGATCCTCCCTGGTTCCTTGCTTTTGAGATAGTTCAGCGAAAAAAATTCTCTCCTGCCTTGATAGTATCAGAGGAAAAGGGGATCTTCCTCATGCAGCTTCATGTAGTGATGTCACCGTTAAGGATAGGGACATACGTTCTGCAGCAACCAGGGATTGTCTTTCTGGAGTTTCAACCAGGTATAGTGATAAAGTCTGCTTACCCTGTTGGGGAAGCTTCAATGTTGGTGATCATGGATCTAAGTTGGCTGTATATTTCTTCCAGTTGACTTTTCGGAAATTAAAGGGGAAAAAAGGGGGAAGGGCAGGGTGAGGAAATGAAGGGAAAAAAGCCTCAAGCAGGTGGGAAGCACATACTCATTACAGATGTGGCTGATTCAAATAAGGAGGTTTGAATAGAAGCTCCATCATACAGAATGTCCTCATTTCTGGTGATCTAGATAAGTGTCATATTTTCATATCCAGGATAGTAGAGTTGAGTCCATTGGAACCAAAGGTGGACTTATCTCCAATACCTTAAAAGGGGCACAATGTACTGTAGTGAACCCTAATGGTAGGGATCATCACTGTCAAAAATTGTAAAAGCTGCTGAATATTCTTGCCAATTGAGTGGTATATGGGCTAGCATATATTCATACACCTCATAAGCTAGAGCCAAGGTTAACTTTGAAGGTACTGATCTTTAAATAATTCTCCCCTTTGTGTGTGTGTGTGTCTGTGTGTGTGTGTGTGTGTGTGTGTGTGTGTGTGTGATGTGAGATCCTGTTTTTTTAGTGTGACTTCTGAAGTGATGCTATTCTGATACTTTGCTTATGAAGTGGTGCTATTTTGAGGCCTGGCTTCTTCCAAAATACGGTTATGAAATCTTGGCTATATGTAAAGACCACAGTTATTTAGTGAATAGCTCTTTTTCTGTCAAATATATTTATTCCTTTTAGTATGATTGAAATTGTTCCTCAAGAATAAACTACCTTGCTGTATTGTGATCCCATGACATAATGAGGAAACTGGTGCTCTGAGCATGTGTAAACAATAGAAATAAAAAATATATATATTTTTTAATAATTTTCTAGCATATTCAAAGATGTTTGACAATATTTGTCCTCCCATCTCTCCTCTCTCTCTCCCTCTCTCTCTCTCTCCTCCCCCACTTGATTGTGGCACTCCAGCAAGACTGAAGGGTGCAACTAGCATTCATTTATAGATATCTTTACAATTAAATTGTAAAGATAACAAAATTATAAAAATAAGAAATGATTTTGCAACTGGCACCTACAAGCATATTCTACACACTGTTTAACAGTTTTTATACATAGATTCCCCGCATGCCTCTGGGAAGCTTTGCAGGGTTGTGGTGCTGTAGAGTTAAGTTCTCTGAAAGCTAACTCAGGATTTTCTTAACATTTTTAGATGTTCATCTATTACCTTTGTACCCTGTTTCACCTGTGAATGTGTATTTGTTGTATCCCTCCATGACCATGGGTGTATCTATTGTGGCATACTTTACAAAAGTGAGAAGAGAGGGCATGTGTAAAAAAAAAAAACATCAAAATAGTAATCATCAGTTTGAATGTTATTATCAGCTGCACAAATGGATGGTGGGGGAAGGGGGGGGGGAGAGAGGTGGTTAATTTTATGCATAATTCATAGGGTGATGTATATTAATAAGGTGAAGTCAAAATGTCTAGCAGGGGATATAGCTAGGAGGAAAGAATATGAGTCAACATGGCCACCAAGGCATCCTACAGCAGCAAGTCAAAGAAGAAAGTGAAACACATGGAAACCAAGCTTCTCAATTTTTGCAGTAATTCAATGTGACTACCCACTACCACCAGTGGAGTGATGCCCTCAAGGCAAAACTCTTCCCAATGCAGACAAGGGCTCAATGGTTTCAAAGTATTGTTGCAGGGGGTGTCTACAGTTTAGAAAATGATAAAATAAAAATACCAAAGAGGTTATAGGTTAAATAGTTAGTAATGTTTTTTTTCCACCTTTACTTTTTCTTTTTTTTTTGAACAAACAAACATGGGCAATGCAGTTTAAAAAAAGGATTTGAGCAACCAGTGTTTGAAATATTTTTGGGGCATATTAAGCTACTAATTAGCTTATGAAAAGATAGTTCACTCATCAATTCAATGTTAAAAACAGCTATGATATTCAAGGTTGAGATTTAGTAGTTTTTTCTTGGAGCTATTCCAATACATAGCTGCAGTAAAGGTATAAAATATTCATTCCCTTACTGCTTAAAAAAAACACTCTGAATACATTAATAATTATCACCACATCTACTAGCTAAACCAAAGATAGCCTGTTGCTTTACCATAGACTGCTGCTTTTACATAACCCAGAATTCATATTCAAAGTTGAGTGGGTCAAAGTCTTAGCATATCATACCTTGATTAAAAAAAAATTTTTTTTTAAATAAAAAATAAAAAATTTTTTTTTAAAATTTAAAAAAATTTAAAAAATTCATATTTTTACGCAGCCTGCTGGACTTCCACCACACTATTTAGAAATTTACCTCGCTCTATTATCCAGTCGCTGAAGTTCCATCTTCTTCTTCTATCCATATCTGGGGACAACTGTGGATATGGAGAATGTCATGTGAGTGTGGCATTGGTATTGTATATACATTCATTAGCAGTAGCCTTAGGTTGAATTGTGAAGATATAAAGTCCTTGGTGTTCTTGGGGAGAAAACCCTTCATACTTATGTTCATGTTTTTCTCTGGTAAATCATGCACCCGTTCCAATGTCTTTGCCTAAAATAGCATCCTATGTACTCAAGGAGTGTTTAATAAGTGTAGAATCTTTGATGTTTGCCCTAGATAAATATAGATCCCCCCTCCCTGTTCCTTCCTCAGGAACATGCATAAATATGACTGTTACTGCATCGACTATTGTCACATCTGTATATGCTTATGTCAGAGATTGTTATTCTCATTAATAAGAGAGGCATGCCATACCCATAGTACTCTATTAGTGTGAAGGAAGTAAAGGGTAGGATTAATTGCTAATATTTAATTATGCATTACTTCCATAGAAAAAAGAAACCAGTTGATCATGAGACCAAAAAATATAATCCCAGTAGAAGAGCAGATGCTCTAAGTCTGCCTCCTCATAATCCAAAAAAAATTGTTAATCTTCCAGGGCTGGAAAGAGATCCCCCTAAACCCTATACTGATGAAGAAAAAGAATTAGAAACAGGGAACCAGAGTGAAATGACAGAATCTGAAACAAAAGTTGCACTTACAAAAGCTCAGATCAAAAGGAGGAGGAAGAAAGCAATGGTAGGCTCTGAAGGAAATGCAAACACTGAGGCTAAGGCTGCATGTGGAGCTAGGGAATACCCACTGAGATCTGAAGATTCAAGAGCAAGTAAAGAAAAGAAGAGAATCACTAAAAAAGAATCAGAAGAGTATCCTGAGGAACATTCTTCCATGACCAGTTTACCTGAATCTGGTAAGAAGAAAATCACAGATAATACCTTTTCACATAAAGTTGGAAACTTAAAAAAATCTCTGTGTGTGGAGGCCCCAGTGGAGACAGATGTTACCGAATTCTCACAGTTTATCGAAAGTGACCACCACTTTACTGATGTAGACACACACATCAGCCTCAGGCATGAGAAAAAAAAGGATGAAATGGATGCTATGATCTCTAAGATTAAGATGATCAGCTGTGACATGCCAGATAATAGCCAATTTAAAAATTTCAGTGATGAGGTGGGCACACTTAGGAATACCACTTCAGCTATTCCTTATCCGTTCCTTGCTAGCTTCATTCGATCCTCTCCATCTCAAAGCTATCAGGATAAAAAGTTTGATGTGGAAAGGCTATCATGACTGAAGTTGGTTATTTCTTTGCTTGTCGATCCATTCTGCATCACGAGAAACCCGCTGCGTCCATTCAAAGGAGCAACTGTTTACTTCACAAGGGATGTGGCGGAGAGGTTGTTTCCAAGAGAGATGGAAGGAGCGAGATGGAAACATACGAGTATTGCAGAAAACATCACCAACCAACTACTGCAACCTACGGAGTTCACTGCTGTTTTTGGTGACATGACAGAACCCATGGATCGTGATTGTAACTTCCGTGCTATGCTGTTTCGTCACTTACCGCCATCTATTTTGCAAAAGGAGATGCTGGGGCATGACACACGTAGCCTTAATAAGATGGATATTTCTCATGAGGAATATCATGAGTTGATCTCCATCTCGAAGAAGTTTGGCCGGAGGATGACCTATAAGGACGGTGAGCCTGTGAATGCTTTGACCTTCATGTGTGTCCCAGTGGAGCTGAATCTGGGTGAAAAGTTGGTGAAGAATCTATTTCGAGGGTCAGAGGAAGCAACAACAGTGAAAAAAAATTTGGTGAGTGGTCATGTATTTATGTGGGTGTGGTTGTGCATGGGTGGGTAGTGGGTGTGGATAGGGTGGTGCATGCATGTGTTGGTGTATCTGTCTGTCTGTCTGTCTGCCTGCCTGCCTGCCTTCCTGCCTGCCTTCCTGCCTGCCTGCCTGCCTGCCTGCCTGCCTGCCTGCCTGCCTTGTATGTGTATGCAAGCTTATATGTATGTGTTTGTTGTTTTTTGTGTGCATGCATTTGTGTGTCCATGCATGCATGTTAATTAATCCTCAGGTACAGGTTTACTATGGATTAAAAGTTCTCTTAATTTTTGTTTGGCTCAAATTTAGAATTCTTTTTAGCTGCACTCTTTCTGCATTACATTGTGTTCAGTGGTTCTCTCTTAGTGTTATATCATTTTTAGCTGCTTTGTGTCTGTGTTACATTGTGTTTTTACTATAGGACATGTTACATTGCTCTCTCTTTGTGTTACATTATGTTTAGCTTCTCTCAGTCTTTCTTAAATTTTGTGTAGGTGCTTTTTATGTATCTTACATTGTGTTCAGCTGCTTTCTCTCACTCTGATGATTTGTATTGAGCTATTCTCGGTGTATATTATATAGTTGTATTCAACTTCTGTCTGTAGTAACTATATCTCTGTGTAGCATTATGTTCAGCTGAATTCCCTCTGTCACACTGTGTTTAGTAACTATTTTTCTGTATTATATTGTGTTAATCTGCTATTTGTTTGCATCGTATGTTTTTAGCATCTCTGGTTCTGTGTTACATTATGCTTAGTTTTTTTTGGTCTATGTCACATTGCTTTTTTTCTATTACATTGTTTATTTTTCTCTGTCTGTATATATAAGCATTGTTTGTGAAATTATATTGTGTTGAGCAACTTTTTCTCTGTGTTACATTATGTTCAGCTGCTTTTTCTCTTTATTAAACTGCTCTCTGTTTGTGTTACATTATGTTAAATTGCTTTCTCTGTGTTACATTATTTAGCAACTCTCTGTCTGTTTTACATTGTGTTCAGCTGCTCTCTATCTGTGTCACATTCATATTTGTCTGTGTTACAATTTTAACTTCTCATTCTCTGTGAGATCAATTTTGTCTAGTCGCTTTCTGTTTGTGTTTGATTATGTTCAGCTGCTTTCTCTTTTTGGTTAATCCAGTTTAACTGATCTCTGTCTATGTTGCATTGTGTTAAATTGCTCTGTCTATGTTACATTATTTAGCAGTTCTGTGTGTGTGTGTTACATTGTGTTAAATTTCTCCCTCTCCATGTTACATTCTTTTAAACTGCTCTTTGTCTGTGTTACATTATTTAGCTGCTCTTTGTCTCTATTTACATTGCCCACAAAGTCTGTCACATTGTGTTAACTTCCCTGTCAGCATTACATTGTATTAGGCTGTTTTGTCTGTTACATTGTGTTTAGTTTCTTTCTCTGTGTTACATAGTGTTCCTCTTGTGTGTGATGCAATATGTTAAGTGTTTTGCTGATATCTTTGTGTGACCTGGTGTTCAGTGTGTGTCAGGAACAAATTCCACCCTCCTCCCTGTTGAGCATACAAGAAAGCCCTTTATGAGCGGGCCGAGGATGTCCAGCCTTCATTCATGTGTCGGAACACAACCAGACGTATGAGGAAAGAAGCCCTTCGCAGGGCTAGGAAGGTTCTCCAGAATCCCAAAGGTCTTCAGTCAGTGATCATTACGGATATGGAAGTGGCCACTCTGAGGCGTCTTGGTCACAAGGTTTCAGACACATTACCATATGTTGGATGTTTTATATAGTTTCACAATATAATTATGCACATATATAAGTGTTATATTTGGTTGTAAAATAATATAAACATCATTAATTTTTAAATAAAAATCAAAAAATTTGTTTAGTTGCTACATGTCAGCATCTAATTATAATTCTTATTTCCCTCATGTATTTAACAATATATCTAGTCCTGCATGCCTTGTACATTTCTCCTATTAAAGTAAGCAGAGAAGTTATCCATCTACCAGGGTAGTGTAGGACCTGGCAGGTCTGTATATAATGCACATGTAGTACAGTTCCCCTTAAAATTTTGGGGGAAAGGAAACAAAAATGTAGCGACAGACACAAGACCCTTTTGAAAGAGGAAGGTTTGATCCACCACATTAATGCAAGGGAAGGTCATTCTTCATAGTGAGTGATGGGGCAAAGTGACACTTTTAGTCTGATAATCACTATCAAATTGTAGTATGAAGAAACATGCTTTGAAAGAATTATAATAGAGTAAAGAAATGGCTTGCATATATTGTACCTGTTCCATTCAAGGAGAGAGATAATCAAATATTATGGGAGGAGGTTGAGAGGGGTGAATTCAGGAGCCTAACAAATGAAAAAAATTTTGCATGCGCTATTATGCTGTTTTAATATTTGTTTGGTGTTTCCATGTTTTCTTTATTTATAAGACATATCTCATGTAATAATGGTGAAAGTAAAACATTCTCTCCACACACTCGCAGGTGAATGGGGATGGAGAGAGAGTAAAAGTAGTAACCAGCCTTGAAGTAATGATCTTACATGCTGTAAAAAGATCTCAGACTGAAGAGCAAGCTATGAAATTTTGACCATTTTGGGGTTAGGAATAAACTCTCCACACCCACTTAGTATCCTGTTTTTCATATCTGGAGGCCCTTAAATTCCAATCATGGGGTTTTAACATTGCCTACGTTACTTTATTTGTCAAGTTTAGCATGCAAACTAAGTTTAACGGCTCTATTTTCAAGGGTAGTGCATTTGACACACAGATAGGTACATTCGTACAGTTTTGTATGTTTAATGCAGTGAGATCATGCAGCTTTTAAACTTTGTTTGCTCAGGCTGTTCCCTTGCCACTTCAGCACAGATATCAAGTGTAATTTAAAAATGTAATTTTCCTTTTAATATAGTTTTTAAAAAAATAGAAAAAAAGCAACACAAAGATGAAATTAGGAAGAAAAAGTCCAGGTGGAGTTATCTCAACCTCAGCATTTGGATAGCAGTTGGGCTTGTCAGCTCCTAAACAGATTGGTCTCTCTCTTCCCATCCCCCAACCCTCTCCAGACACACGAACACTCATTCACAGTGGCTGGACAGCTGTGACTTTCTGGTTCTGAAAAATATTTCTAAACAAATTTAAAGTATATGAAATTAAAGAGTACTTACTGAGGTGGATCAAAAGAAACCTAAATGATATTTGTTGAATCAACTTGGCTAATTGCAGGTACTGATTTTTAAACAATTGTACACATGAAAAAAATGTTTGCACTACCAAACAATAGTTCAAGAAATCGACACTATTATTTGTATATAATTAGCTGACAGTAGGGAAAAAATTGAACCCTTTTATGTTCTAGCAGAAAATCTACCCGCAAGCATGAAATCTGCATGACAGGTGGATATTCGTGGGCTGTAGTCACAACTATGTCGGTATTGATGATATATGTTTGAAACTTAAACCTAAGTGAAAATATGATTAGGTCAAAGTGTTTCTTTAGAAATAGCATATTTGGCATTCTTAGCCTTACACAATAGAATGAATGATGTGGCCAGATGAGACCCACCCTATGTTTTTTAAAGAGTCAATTTGTGTGTACATGCCAAGTTTTAGGTCTGATTCTCCAAACTTTCTGGCAAAAGTATCATTTTCTGCTTTTTTGGTTATACAGAAAGGGATGTGGACATATACATATGCTCATAACATTACCCTGGTGACACTATTGGTTTGTGGGTCCAACTTCAACCTTTCAAGCGTGAATAGAGAATACACAGACAGACAGAAAGATGGACAGACTATTCATACTTTATAGTGTATATATATACATAACATGTAAAATGTTTCATACCAACTTTGCCACTTAGCTAAAGAAGATGTTTCAACTGAAAAATTCCATGGGAGCAAGAAGAAATTGAAGGCTGATAAGATGGCCATTCAGGACAACATCCATTGCTCTTGCTCTACCCAATGGCCGAGGTCTACTAAACCAAGGCAACTGTGCTTTAAACTTCTCTCAGAATGGTTTATGTTTGATGCTGTTTGGCCAGAAGGTCTCCCTTACGGGACTGATGACTTTGGGGACCAAGAAATAATATCAGATCCTGGAGATGAGGATCTTATCATTGTCCTGGACCGAGATATATTTGGCAATCATTCCATGCAGAAGGTATATATATGCCTTATGATACTTGGTGATATGGTGGCATAAAATTGGGTCCAATATTGATCACCATATTAATCATATATGTAAGAACGTAATAACATATTAGCTTTCTCCCAATTAGAATGTGGTAACTTGCTAGCTATCTCCCAATTTAAGATATAGTAATTTGTTAGCTACATCCCCAGTTCCTAATAACGAGTGAAACATTTCATTTAGTTCAACTAAACAACGAAAATAATTTATTTGATGGACACAGCTGAGTAAATGCTCCAAGAATATACTTTAATTCACAGGTATGAATTAATGGAGAAGTTCTGGAATGCTGAGGTAGATGACATTGGTAGATCATGATCAATATGACTATCTCTAAACATACAATCAATAATTACTTCTTTACTCAGTCAGTCTATGATATAAAGTACAAATAGTTTGTTTGTCTGTTTATCTCTCTGTCTGTGTTAGACCACAATCTATATATATATTTAGAAATAGTGTCACCAAGGAAATGTCATGAGCATGTCTAATAACCACACCCCTTAATTTATTGGAAAAAAAAGCCAAAACAAAGCTTCTTAAAAAATAATGGAGCTGGACCCACAAACCCATATATATTCAGAATCAGTGTCAACAGTGGAACATCATGAGCCTTTCTATATGTCACATCCCTTTCCATATAAAAAAGCCAAAAATGGTAATTGTGCTAGAAAAAATGAATTGAGCTACAGATGTAAAAATTGGCATGCAGACACACAGCTTGACTCTGTGGATAACATGGGGCTGGTCCGATCTGGTTACATTTCTTCTTCTCTGTGGGTAAGACTAAATATGAAAAAAAAAATAGTACTTCTAAGTAGACATTTTGATTTAGTCACATTTTAACTTTTTAAAAAATTAAGTCTGCAACATGCAATTAAAGCAAACACTTTAGTGACTTTAGACCACTGAAAATGGGCTGAAAGACACCCATAGGGAGGCTTTTCGTAAGTTGATATAATACAATGAGTCAGTTGTCTGATATTCAAAATAACACCCACTCCTCACTTTCTATATTTTGAAGAAAAAAAATTTTAAATTATATTTTCTACTATGTTATCATCAGCAGTGGACTAAATGTGGGGAGGGGAGGGGGCAGCGGCAGAGGGGCCAAGTCCCCTAACCCCTTTCTTCCCCCAAAACAACAAATAAACTTGCCAATCTCAGAAAGCACAAAATTTTGCTAAAATTTCATAATTGCAAAAAGTGTCACCACTACATGCAAGCTAAAGCCAACTTCACAAGAGCATCTAGAGGGTTAGGCATAACTTGTGTGTTCCAATATAATGTATTCATAAAATGGAAACCTAAGAATTACTCCGAATTTGAGAGACTAATCTCTAATAACATGTTCCTTTACCAAACACTATGAATCATTGTAGCATTTGGTAAAGAGCATGGCTAGTGGAGATTAGAGATAGAGCTGGCCACATGAGAGTTGCTTGCAGTGGAAAATTTAAAGAGGAAAAAGTAAAATTGTATGCTAATCTCTCAATAACAATTTGAGTAGAATATAGCCAGCTAGGGCCTATCTATTTGCGTCATAGAAACAGTCTGTCTGTCTGTCTGTCTGTCTGTCTGTCTGTCTGTCTGTCTGTTTGTCTGTCTGTCTGTCTGTCTGTCTGTCTGTCTGTCTCTCTGTCTCTCTGTCTGTCTGTCTGTCTGTCTCTACCATCATTCTGGCCAAACTTGTAGGAGAGTTTCTCTAAAACTTAGTATGATGATAGATTTTGACCCAATTTCAAACATATGTTAAATAATCCAGAAAATGGTGACATGTAATGAGTTAAAGCTTAAAATGGAATATATTTTATAAAAAAAATCCTAGCAGCAACAGATATAAACTTGGTATGCATATACCACTTCACTGTGGGAGTAACATGGACTGGGTCCCACCTGGCCACTCCTCTTCCTTTAACAGTGTAAGGCTAAAATGCCAAAAATGGTATATCAGTAAAAATTACTTGAACTTAAGGAGTTAGACCATGAACCCAGATACATCAATCTGGGGAATGTTTTAAGTGCATGTATATGAGTGTGTCATTTTTGTGTTCATATCAGGCCCAAAATGAGAACCAAAAATGGTACTTTGGCCATACCAGCCCTTGGAGAGACAGACTTGAAAAATGGTATGCATACAATACTTGACTTTGGGAGTAACATGGGTGGGATCCCTTCTTGCTACACCACATCCCAGTGGTGTGTAAAGAAAAATAAATGCCACAAAAAAAAAAGAACCACTGAATAAAGATTGGACCTAAGGAGTCAGTTCCACAAACACTTTTTAATATAAATTTTGATTTGTAAATATGTTTGCATGTTTGTGTATATGTATCGAGGCATCATGGCAAAACACTAGGAACGCAAAGGCTGGAATTTGGCATGTACTTTATAAAAGCATTAATAAACATATGGACATTGTAATAGGTGCGGTTGTGCCATAGTCACACACACAGAAAGTTCTTTCGCTAAAAAAAAAGTTAATCAAAGACCAATCAGGCAAATAGTAGACATGTGGTCTACAAGTTCCCGGGAAAAAATTATTAACCACATATGGGTGTAGGATGATCATCACCACAACCAGTGGAAGTTGTTTTCAATTTTAAAAACTAATACAATGACCAACCAGACAAAAATTTAGAATGAGGTTTCAAGGCAACTGGGTGAGCTTTATTAATCATGTGTGTGTGTGTGGTGTGTGTGTGTGGTGTGTGTGTGGTGTGTGTGTGTGGTGTGTGTGTGGTGTGTGTGTGGTGTGTGTGTGTGGCGTGGGTGTGCCAATAAGTGTGGTCTGCTCATTGCGACACCCATAGGACATCATTATGCTTGCCAATAACTCATTTAAGGACCAATCAGGCTGAGATTAGGTATAGGGAGTCCAAGTAATTGTGTAAGCATTAAAAACTCCATGTGCATGTGGCAGTGGGTGAGGTTTGGTATCATCCTATCCCACAGGAAGTTATTTGGTCTGCCAGAAGCTTATTAAAGTACCACAAGGCCGAAATATTAGTGTCTTTTATGATGTTTCATGCTGTCATTGGCTGGGAAACGCCAGTTATATGCTGCATGTAGCATATGTTCATTGAGCTCATGCCCCCCGACACAAACTTCGCACCCCCTCTTTTGTAAAATTCTGGATCCATCACTGATAGATGTGGTGTATAAATTAATGTTTTTATTTATGTTTCAGAAATTGGTGTTAAACGTGGTGGAAACTGCGAATGATGAGGAAGCTGAATTGGTTAAGAAACACCAGTCAGAAACACTCAATTTTAGACCAGGTGTAGACCCTCAAGAATTCTGCTATATCAATCTCCATGGTAAGTGTGTTGTTATTTACTGACACTATCATATTATTTATCGGTCATATATTATGAATAGGAATGATCTTTGGACTATTCCTTTCTATTTCACTAATGAGTCAATCTTTGTTTGACTGCAAAACTGTTTTGAGGTGTACTTTGGTCTCATGATGTATTCTTATATCATGCAGTGCCTCCCATAAAAGAGCTTCCAGTGGGCACTATGCGAGACGATGTCCTTATTCTGATGAAGTATGATGCTCCACATCGGCATATGAGATGTATGTAATGAGTAACCCCCTTGTCACATGATAATTCCACTTATCATATTATTCTACACACACACAATTAAATAATATGGAATAATCCTATTTGCTCATATATTTGAAAGTCAATCAGAATAGGTGTTCATATGAATGAATGACAAATGAGACTAAACTTATTAGGTAAGGATTATCAGTTATGTATACATCAGTTAATTATATTCAATGTTCTCTATCTTCCCCCAAGTCCTTAACCCAGTGCTATGGCCATATGCTATAAGGCTGAGTCTCTTCATTATATAACAAAGTCACCAGATCTTTCCACATGGGGGGGTTCTTTATTCTGGTTAAACTTCTCGGTGGTTGTGGGGTTGATGTGGATGGAGGTAGAATTGGGGTCTCCACTAGTATGGGGTCAGGTGAAGGTAGGGCAAGACCTGAAGTAAGTGTCACCTTGGGGCTGTTTACTTCCATGTCTGCCCTTGTAGTTGAGGGAGGGATAGTTTTCTTCTTTGGAATATGAAGATGCGGAATATATGTGTATGGAGGTGTGGTATTGTCATGAGTAGATAATGCTGGATAGAGGTGAACAATGTCCTCTAGGATAGACCTTCTACTGGCTGGTTGATAGAGAGGAATGTATTTTCTTAGGAATTTTCTGTTCCTTGAGTGATTATCTGCCTGATCCATATACTCTGATGAGGTATGAGAAATTGGCATACCTTTATGACAATGCCAGTATGGTCCCATTTCTTTGGATTATGAACAGTATGGTTTGGGTCTTCACTCTGTCATCTATGCATAGTAGTGTAAGGGCTTTGGTGTGCTCATTCCATTGGTCTTGGTAAATCATGTAACAATGCCTCAGTGCTTTTTTTCTAAGATTTAGTAATTCCTTCCATATCTGATGTGAGTAGTATTTTCCAGGCAGGATAGGGAATAAAGCCTTGATTGGTCTACCAAAGACACATATGGCTGGAGACAGTTTGGTGGAAGGGTCAGGTGTGTTCCTGTATTGCAGAATTGCTTTCTGGAATGCATCGATGTCTAGTGTGCCATCTTTCCCCACATTGCCAGAGATAAACCTCTTCATGGTTTTGACACCAACCTCAGTTCTGCAATTGCTGTGAAGGAATGCCACTGAGCTGAGGCAGTGGTGATCCCCCAATTGTACAGAAATTGCCTGGTGGAGTGGGTGATGAATTCTGGGCCACCATCTGATTAGAGTTAGTCTGGTATGACATAGGTGGATAAGGTATGTCTTAGAAACTTGAGTAGTCCTTGAGCTTCATCATTAGCTCTCTCCACTATAGGCCAATTTGAGTATCTATCTATTATAGCGAGATAATTGCAGCCTTGATAATGATAGTAGTCTGCACAGATGCACTGAAATAGATATTCCAATAGATTGGGAGGTGTAGGTGGTAGTGCTGCTTGACTTGTGGCCATCCAGTTACAGTGTGTGCAATTGGCTCTAGTGGTTGGATATCTGCTATTATACCAGGCCACAAATAATTGAAGCTTCTGCCTTCAATGTCATGGCAGATGTGCCTTAGTGAGCTACATGTAAGGTAGACAGGTATGCAGGTCGCAAAGAGGGTGAAATAACTATTATATCCTTTTAAATTAGACACCATCACTGCTGTATAGATGTCTCCTAAATTGGTGGTATTCTCGGATTGACATTGCTGTTTGGTGTTTAAGTTCTGGGATGCTATCTTCAATGGTAGAGCATATTGTCATCAGAGGATGTGGCAGTTTTGTACTTGCTCCCAATTGACGGTATGTGTGGAAAGTAAAGAAGAAATGAGTGACTCCTGTAATCTTTTTCTATTTGAAGGGAGTATGGTTGGTCGTCTACACTGATGCCAGCTATAAGTTCAGTGGGAATAAAGATGGGGGGATGAGGGTGACATCTTGGATGCTATGTATGTCATCACGGAGGACTATTTCGGGTCGGTGTTCATCACCTGTGGGATGTCTTGAGAGGGTATTGGGTCTCGTTTTCTTAACACTAGGAATGTGTACCATCCTAAAGTGATAACTTAAGGTGTTTTCTTTTAGGTTCCTCAGCCTAGTGTTGCAGATATGATCTAGAGATCTGTCTCCAAATATCTTTAGTAATGATCTGTGGTCAACTGCAATGGTTAGGTTTGTGCATCCCAGGACAAAATGTCTAGCTTTATCCAGAGCATCTGCCACTACCAGTACTTCACCTTCAATTCAAGGGCATATCTGGATTAAGCAGCATGTGTAAATCTGCTGCCTACTAGAATTATCTTCCAGCCTTGCTTGCCAAAAAAGAGGTCATTGGAGAGGCAGGTGCAGTTTTTCTGAAACAACTAGTATCCTATGCCATGTTTGGACCGATCAGTCACCACGCATATAGGTTTCGATTCTTCAAAGATCTCAACTCCATTGTGAATTTCATCAATGATGGATAGCTTTGACTTCTCAAATACGTGTTGTAGGGCATCGTCCAGGAGAAACATGTTGTTAGGTTTGAGTAGTTCTAGGAAGGGCAGTATAACATCGGCAATGCTAAAAGCATATGGCATTTGTTGGTTCACCAATCCAAATCAGGATCTTACATCTGTTAGGGTCAGTGGGGTGGAAAAATTGGAGAGCCCTGATGTATTTCTTTCATCATCTTGCAGTATCTGTGGTGATTTCGAAGCCTGTGAATTCTGAACATATCGTGGTTGAGGACGATTCCATGTCTGTCACAGATGCTCAGCCAGTTGGCTGCTTGGAAGAAATTTTCTTTTATTGTATCAGACCATAGGAAAGAGTTGGGTACGCATTTGATTTTGTTGGGGATGGATGAAACTATCTCATCATATATCCTGGTGTAACTGTTGTCTGAGGCAATGTTGCCTTGTGGGGCTCTGCAGTTTCTCTATCGGCCCCAAGGGGTGATGAAAGTGGTGTAATGCCTGTCTTCGAGTTGAAGGGGTACACTGTGGAAACAATTCCATGCATCAAAGGCAATCTTCTTTTTTCTTTGAGGAACTGATCTTGCCTGGTGAAAAAGAGACTGGGTGTGATGAGTTTCTCTTGTAGTATAGGTGTTCAGAGATTGGAAATCAGTTGTCATTCTGGGTTTGCCATTCTTCTTGGAACAATTGACCATCCTATGACACTAATTTACTGGTTCTCCGATTGGTACAGGTTCAAGTACTACCAATTTCATGTCCCTGTCTAGGCCAATTTTAACGTCCTCCTGCCAGTGGATGTGTACCGGAATGGGCGAGTGATGGGCAGTGGGGTTATCCTGTGGATCATTAATAATTCTCATTGATAGGCCTTCCATGAGTTGTACAGTCTGATGTTCATGGTGTTGTAGGTGCTGGGCCCATAATACTTCAGAAGGTATTGCTGGAGTATCTCCTTGTTGGCTTCTAAAAATAGGTGTTAATATGAATAAATGACTAATACAACAAAATAGTGAGGTAAGGATCATCAGTTATGTATGTATCAGTTCATTGTGTTCAACGTTCTCTAACAATCATGTTCTCCATGTAAGCATATGACTATGACCAGTTCAAAAATTATTGATGTGTGTTACTTGCAATAAAAATTGATTATAGTTTTGCACTGTCCTTTTTAATTCGGTTTAAAACTACAAAAATTTTATGCCATATCTTTTTCTCTAGTGTCAGTTATTTTTATATACACAAATTATAATTAATCAATGTTCTAACCTGTAGTGTCTAATAATCATGTACAAGTAACAATAATTCATTAATTATTTATGAAGTGCTTGGGATCTCCATGGCTACATACTCTCATGCTACATGATTACATAATTCATGTCATATGATTAACCACATTTTTGTATTAATACCATGTTGTGTCATGTGACCAGTGTTGGATGCAATGAAGATCCCGTACGAGTTTCAGCTGACTCAAATCCTCATCCCTCAGATGGATAAACATGGTGAAGTGATGCTGGATATTCCCAAGAGAATTGTCATTTGCTACAAGTTCACTCTTCTACCCAAGACCAGATTTGACTCCAAGCAGTGTACGTGTGCATATGCTTCCTAATGTGTGTATGTATGTAAAATAGGGCATGCATGTATGTTAGCATGTGTGTATATGTTTTTAATTCTCAATTGAAAATGCACCAAGTATATTCAGTTGCTATTGCATTTATTTTTTAAGTGTGTGTGTGCGATCATTAAGTGCATGCATGTGGTGTCGCTGTTTTCCTATTTATATTTCAATCTTTTTCATATTTTCCCCTCCATTTTTTCCTTTCCCCCCTACAGTTGTTTGGTTTGTTGAGGATAGTAGGGAGGAAAGCAGTTATGATGCATCCACAAAAACTTACGAAGACAAGAAAGAAACTGAGGACAAGAGGGTGCCGGCAACTGTGGATGAAGGCAATGCTGAACACAAGGTGTGGGAATGAAGTGGATATGGTGTGTGGTAGTATTTGAGGATTCTCTAAAGATTTTGGCCTGCAGTCGTTGATATAGCACTAAGAACCTTTATCACATTGGATTGAAACACTAGTAGTAAAAAATTGTAATATATCCTCTGTCAGAAGTGTGCATGTGTCTTCCTATCTGTAACACCACTGATTTTTTGGTTTAATATGAATATTTTACAATTGTTTTTAGTTATCCAAAGCTAAATGGAAAAAAATTAAGAGAAAGATGAAAGAAATGGAATGTAGAAGGAAAATCGGAAGAGGCGAAGGTGGAAATAAGCAGGACACCATATCTGATGACCCTGTTGCTAATCTCAGTGAAGTTATCCACAGAAAACAGGACCATTCTCAGACTGACGATGCAGATGTAGCTATGGAACCCATTGTTAAAGACAACAGGAATGAGCAGGAAGCCATATCTCATGACCCTGTTTCTGTCCCCCATGAAGTTATCCACAGCAAGCGGGACAATTTTCAGAGTGATAATGCAGACATGGCTATGGAATCCTTTGTTAAAGACAAGAGTTATCTCGTGTTTTCCTCCGATGGAAAATGCCGTAGAGTTATTCGTGCTCGAGATAAGTTTCCATGCTGCAACAGCTGCAGTAAGAATATTGTTGGGAGAATTTTGGTGTGTGCTGGATGCAGGAAAGTTGCATACTGCCACTTCGAGTGCCAGAAAGCAAGCTGGGTGGTGCACAAGAAGGTCTGTTCCTATGCTTTAAAGAAAGGTGGGAAAGAATCAACTGACTGACTGATTGACATGATGGAGCTATTTAACTCTGCTCTAATTGTAAGTAATCTTACTAGCTATTAACAAAATCTTATTTCAAACTTATGGAATGAATGTTTTGATTGTTTAACAAGAGAGTTCATAGTTCTTTTCTGTTGTGATTATTTGACTAAAAAGCATAATTACTAAAGTTGTCATGTGTGATATTTCCTGGTTCTTTTAAGAGATAACAAAACTCAAACCCATCAGCCTTAACCAGTAAACAATGTAAACCTTACATTTGGAAGAAAAAGGGGAAAAAAGGGGGAAAGATGAGGAAGAAAAACAAAAGGAAAAAAGCAGAGGGTTTGGTTGCTCTTACTCACAGATACAGATGTTGATGATTTAGAATAAGAAAGTGTAATATACTCATTTCTGGTGTTAATATATTAGTCATTTCCATATCCTGATATGGAAAGTTATATTCATTAGAAACAAAAGTGGACTTCCCACAGGTACATTGAAAGGTGCTGATCTTCAAACTATTCTTCCTGGTTTTTTTTTTGTGTGTGTATAGTGTGAGCTCCTTTTTCTTGAGTGCTGCTTCTCAACTAATGCTATTCTGATGCTTGTCTACTGAAGTGGAACTATTCTAATGCCTGGTTTCATCTAAACTAGAGTCATTAAGTCCTGGCTATTTATAGAGACCACCTGTATTTTGTGAAGAGTAATTTTTCAGTTTAGTATAATTATTCCTTTCCAATGAATTAAATAATAGTGTCTTCCAATATATTATATAGTTTGCTATTACAATTTGGTAAGTATTAGGTTATTTCATTAATAACAGTACTCTTAATGCTGCTTTGCTGCATGGTATTTGTGCAACCAAAAGCTAAGGAAGATTATCTGGTAGCAATTTGGATTGAAAATGTGGGTTCTGACTTTCATGCTTAACTACTAATATTTGTTGCCTAAAACCACATTGACACCCACATCCCCCTTTGCGGATGTGCAACTTGCACCTGGGCAGACTATGGTGGGCTTGTTCCAGCTATACCTGGTGTTGCAGTGGTGGTAAATTTTCTGAGTAGTGAGTCCCGAAACTAGAGAGGTAGCTACAATTTAGTTCTGTACAAAATGAGCTCAGTAAAGTCTTTCCAATTCGACAATTATCTGAAGAACAACAATGAACAGAGCCAATGCTGGAACATCCGTAATGATAACTGAGCATATATTGATGACAAATACCTAATACATTAAATACTGAGTTCGTTACCCTCTACAACTCAACAATGGTAAAACTAGATTGCCTTACAATATCTATCCTTAATATGCACAACCTAATAAACCTATTGTGAATACGTATTTATATGTACAGAGAGAAAAAAAGCTAATTGGATAATGGTGGAAGAAGAACCTATTTGTACATGCCTACCTTTTATTAGCTCAAGGGCAAAGAGAGAACATATGGCAAAGTGTCTTTCTCTGTGGGATGTTGGCTAGTTCCCATCTATAGAACCTATTCCATCACTTCTGGAGAGATCAAAATTGAATACATAGTTATGAGTGGTTTATGTGTCCAATAACATTTTACCAACTCATATTTTGGTAATGGATGTTTTAGCAGGGGTCTGTTAGTGGGAGGGAGAGGGGGTTAATGGATGCATGTATGGTAGACAAACAACCATGGTTACATTTATAGTTTATACAAATACATCAATTTCTTTCCAATATATATATTCATATATATATACATAAAAAATATATGTACACATATGCACACACAAACATACATGTCCCAGTCATGGGAAGAGAGTGCTTGCATAGTCACCTGTATGGTGAGGATATTGTGCAATGGATTAATTTTGGAACAATGATACAAAAAAAAAATCAGTAGTTTAAAGCTGTGGTTCTCAAACTGTAGTCCTTAGGCTCCATGGGGGCATCAAACTATTGATGCTAATTCAGGAGGGGGGAGGGGGAAAGGGGAGGAGGGTGGCGAGAATTTCACAGTTGAGAATGCTGGTATGAAGGACTGGCATAAGCATATAATGCATTCCACATGTATACATGTAGGCCTGTAGGGCCTAACACACCATATTGTGTGGCAAGCATGTAGTCCTAAATATACATTGTTAGGTAATTAAATAGAAAAATATGATTAATAACATGTGATTTAATTCTAATTCATGGAGGAAGGCCTCCCAAGGTGGCCAAATCTAAAAGGGAGGGCACCAATGGGGAAAGTTAGAGAAATACTGGTTTAAGGAATGATGCAGTACAATATGATTGTAGCGTGCTACTTGAATATCCTACAGTATGAATTAGAAAACATGCTCCATTATTATTAGTTAAGATCATAGTGACAATTCCTTTTCAGCCTTCTGGAACTGGAGGGCCCTGAAACAGAACTATGAAGATATTAGATCAAATATATAGCTGACAGAGTTGAAATGAAACATACTTTAATGAGAAAACATTCATTTATTTAAAACCAAATAGGCTAAACCGACGATGACAGGACTGCATACAGTTTTGATAGCTGTTGACCTTCTTCCAGGACAACTAAAATGTTCTTCCCAGATACGGGACAAATTTATAAATTTGAGAATGAACAGTACATGACATAGATGTAGATTTAAAAATGTATAGTGCTACCTCTCAGCATCCTTCAACAGAGAAAGTATGTTTAACAAATGATGCTAAGCCATTCATGTACATATATCTCTCCTCATGGTATGATAACCGGCTGCTTCTGCATTATACCTCTAGCTAATGAGACAAATAAACTAAACAAAAAAGAGGGAGGGTGGAACAAGACGAATTCACACTAAGTGGCATAAACATTAAAATTTGTAGCATTGTGTTCTAGTTCTTGTCCAATACAAAGCAGACTTGCTTCTTAATGTCTGGAGTACAATGAACAAATTCATGTTTCAAAAAGTTGTAGCTTGCATTCTCGATCAGCTCAATAAAAGTGAAGAAGACACTCCAGGGATGGGGCCTGATCACAATCAGACTCACTAGCAAAATTTGTGTTATGTGTTCTTGGATCACTTCAATGATAGCAGAGCACAGCTGAAGTCAGTGTGGTTATTAGGGTAGCACAGCTGGTTGGCAATACTATTGAGTAAGAGAGAGTGACCTGGGAATAAAGGTAATCACAAAGTATTGGTGATGCATATGAAATGTATCAATATTTTAAGAATAACTAATCAGAATGTTTTTTAGTGATACAGCCAGGTCACAAACCACTCACTTTCAATATCCAAATTTAACACAAGATTCTGAATGATGTCCATATGAGCAGTGTGAGCAATGGTATTTACTGGTGGAACCCTTTCCATGCTGTGGATGTAAGCTACAGCTCAGGTGCCCACATACTACACCAAAACATTCATCAGGGACACATTGTACTTGTTTCAAGACTCATTAGAGACCTATATTGATATGACAACATGAATAAGCAATATTATTCCTCATTTAGAAATGATTTTTTTTTACTGTTAAATGACCTCTGAGTTCTTTAAGAAAGTCACAGGTGCTAATATTTGAATAGAATTGTCCAAATCCTATTATAAATAAGAAACCAGATGATGCAGACATGTGATGTGAATTATTATATATTTTAAAATTATTTAAATATAATAGAGGCAACTTATTAAGAGTGGATTGTATGTACTGGGTGTAACTTGAAAGTATCTGTTGAGCATTGGAAATGTCTGGTATAATTTCATCATTCAAAATAAGACAAATGGTTTAATAATAGACATGTCATTTAAATATACTAATTGCTGGCAAATATCCTCCAGATTTGGTGTGTAAGGATCAGGAAGACTCACTTTGTGAGGAAAGGCAGAGAGAATGAGATTCCTCAAATGGATGCAGTTTGGTGGAATCACATCACAGAAATAAAAGTGGTAGTCACAAAGGAACTCAGGAAAGTCACAGATGAAAATCAGTAGGACACGAAAAGTAGCCTACAACATTGTAATAGCAGTCCATGTCATATCTGAAAGGTAGTGTCATATAAAGTACTTACCTTGAAATTGAGTTGATTTGGTGAACTGAGCATTCTGCAAAAATGGAGCAAGAAACTCGAACAAGTCAATCATTAGTTCATGGAATAAAGGTCAACCCTATATAATAAAACCACATAGTAAGTTCTACAGAGAAAGAACAATAGTTACTGATAATGTGACGATCACTCAATTTGTTTAGGTATGTGTACTTTCTGTTGATCTGCTGGTATTAAAAGCTTGGCCAAGAAAGTCTGGTGAGAAATAAGATCTATCCATGAAAAGGCAAATCCTGGTGCTCTGCTTGGTGTAATGATGTGAAAAAACATAACCGCAATATAATCAACAAAATTGAAAGGAAAAAATAATGTACTAGCATGACCAACAGCTCTCACTGACAATATATTGTAGTAGTAAATATTATTAATTCATATATAGAGAGAAATTTGATAAAAATACATAAATGTAGTTATCGAAAATAGGTATTTGGCCATTTTAGGAGAAAATAGCATCTCTCATTACTATAAAGTGCAAATAGTCTCTCTATCTGTGTTTTTCTGTTTGTGTGTCTGCAATTCACACTTGAACAGTTCAAGATAGACACATGGACTCATATATTAATCACTAGGGAAACATAATGAGCATATTTTATGGCCACACCCCTTTCTGCATTAAAAATTGCTTAAAATGCTATTTTGTCACAAAACCATTGAGCTAGGCAAGACCCACAAGCCCATATATATTTAAAGTCAGTTTCATCAGGGAATGTCATAATTATTCTATATGGCCACACCCCTTTCTGTATTAAAAAAAGCCAACAATTGTACTTTTACTAAAAAAAAATTAATTGTACTATGTGCCTTAAACTTTGGCAGGCTGACACACTTAACTCTATCATAATGATACCAGAAAGGACGGGCTACTAGCTGACTAGAGTTGAAAGCAGAGAAGCAGAAATAGTGCTCATTGCAGTGTTCAGTATCTAGTACGGCTTCATAATGTGGGTGATCTTGCCTCAAACAAGGACAGAGTACTGTGAAGCTGAGATAACTAAAGCCTGGGTTGAGATGGGCAAGATGTCAGTAGCAGCTCCCTATATGGTGCCTGCCAGACAGCATATCAGTACGTCATGAGAAGATGTCTTAGTTGACAGGTTATTTAGGTGCTGGTGATATGGCAACTATTGGTCAAGCTTTACTCTGAGTTGAGTTGTTGGTATGCCTTGCAGTTGGTGAGGTAAAAAGTGTAGGACACCATTTTAGATATGCAGACCTTCAGTCCTCAGTTCTCCAGTTACATGGACAGTATGTTCTTGTCTACTGTCCGCCCTTCCTTGATAGTTTACTGGATTATATCAAAAAGTGGATAAGCAATTTATCCTCATATCCGTACTACTTGGTTCATGTGGCAGGGATGTCATAGATGTAGATATTGAATCTCTGATAATACCGACCCCTGGAGAACACTATTATTGAGCAGTATTAACCTGCTGCATTGGCTGCCACTGGTATGGAGCATGAAGCTGTGGTTGGTCAGCATCTCCATTAGAAACCTCCATGAGGTAGCGATCTGGGATAGTCTGGAGAAGCTTGAGGGTGACACATTTGTGCCAAACCATGTGAAATATGGTTGTAAGGTCAAGCAATATAATGCCAGCTTCCTCATCCAGCTACAAGGTGTCCTTTTGTCTTGAGTGAGGAAGGTCACTTTGTCCATTATTATCTCCCATGGTTAAAGCCAGCATGTTTGTCAGGGAACGAGCTGAGAAGTTTCAAGGACTGAAAAGACAAGAGAAAGAAAAATATATTATTAGCATTATTACCTGAAATGTGATTTGTTTACTGTTAAACAGATATGTGGTTTGTGGTAGTTAATAAATGAATTGTTTGTTTTTTTGGTGGTGTTCAATTATATATATTGTGTGCTAAAAGGCGATAAGAAGCTGATTGGCTGAACAGAACATATGCACACACAGAGTACCAGATTTTAGTAATTGTCAATTGTGATTTTGTAGTCTTCTTGGAAGGCTAAGATTTGTTGTTGCTATTGAGGATGCTGTGCATTGAGTGTGTGTGAGAGAAAAGACTCTCTCTCCAGCTATTGCTATATTATTAGTATAATTGTAGTTGTTTGGGGTTACCCAAGTCTGGTTGGTTTTAGTTGTCGGCTCTGGTTGTTGGTGAAATCCACCTTAGACGGGTTTGTGACAATGTTCTTTTGAGAATTTTATATCAATGACCTGATCAAGATAGAGCCAGGATGAGGTTTTCCTAGATTTTATAAGGCACGCAGAGGTAGAATATGGGATAGTATTCTTTGGGATAAATTGGTTGCTTTTTCGGGTTTAAGAAGTGTGAAAACTGTTTGGTTCATCTTTGTCTGTGCTTGGTGGGATGGAGTGTAGTCTTTTTCATTTTTCAGAAGCCCATGGGGCATGCTCTTTGGTGGCACCGAGCATAAGCATGCAGTAAGCCTTGTAGGCTACATTGTTGTTCTCGGTAGTGGGCAAAGATAGTTCCTATGCTTTGCTGTTAATTTTGACTTCAAAGCTGTCCACTTTGTTTTTGATAATTCCACCATCGGATTACTCTCCTTCATGTCAGCCTGTTCAAGCATGGTGTGACTATTTGAGGTTGTAGATGTTGTGAGTGGGAAAAATCGTATAATTATATCAGGAGAGATTTGGCAAAGGTAAGGTCGGAATTGTTCTTGGTGTTCCATCTCCCTGAAGGGAGCACTTCTGGCTTCTTTGGGTTACATAGCAGTGTGGCATCAGTGGTGAAAGACTATTTACACAGAGTGATGCTATATTGGTTTGACAGCGTAGTTGTTGGAGCCAAAGTGTCCAGCAGGAAATCTTGTTTCAGATGAATAGATATTGGCTTGTAAACATTCCTGATAGTTGTTTCATTCACTTTTGTGGTGATCCATTCTGCCGCAATACCTGCGGTGGAGTGGCTGATAGGTGTCCACATCATGCTCTCTTTGACCAATGTAGCCTAACCATAGTGTTTTTTCTCAATGTGGTGGCCGAGTATGTAGCCAGGTAGTTTTAAAGTGATGCAATTCTTTGCGCATCTCCAGGATTAGGATAATGGGTGTAAAGTTTGTATTAGCTACTTATAGAAGGATGGACCGAGGTCTTCATCCGAGAGAAGCTGAGTGAGGCTCAGAGGTATGATACCACTCTAACTAGCCTAAGAGAGAGAGCTGAGAAAGGGGGTTGGCCATATATTTGACAAGACAGCATACTAATGAGAGAGCCATATCATGAGTCAGGAAAGAATCTAATCATATTACCTATGATAGCAAGGAACAAGGTGTTACACATGGCTCATAACACTCTGATTGCAGGGCATTTTAGCAAAGATAGAACACTGCATGCAATCAGAGCCAAGATGGACTGGCCAGGGGTAGTTAAGGATGTGGGGAAGATGTGTGAATCTTGCCCCATTTGTCAAAAGGCAGGCCCAGCAGTGACGGCTAGAGCCCCCTTACACCCTCTACCTGTTGTAAGAAAATCATTCAGAAGGCTAGCCATGGACATAGTAGGACTCCTGCCCAATATCAAGGCTAGGAATAAGTACCTGCTGGTGGTAATGGACTATGCCACCAAGTGGCTGGAAGCCTTTGCCCTGAGGAATGCAACTACAGAGACGGTAGTGCATTGTCTGGTAGATATGACCGCTAGGACTGGTGTACCAGAGGAGTTATTATCAGACAATGGTTCCAACTTTGTGTCTAAAGTCATGAGGCAATACTGTGAGACTACGGACATTAAGCAAATTAAGACATCCCCTTATCACCCCCAAACCGACAGTATGGTTGAACGATTTAACTCCACCATATGAAGATTGCTAAGAAAGTTAACTCAAGACCCGAAAGTGGAATGGGATAAGTGTTTACATTATGTGCCTTGGGCCTACCGTGGAATAGTACACAAGACTACAAGTTTTTCTCCCAATGAACTGGTATTTGGGAGGGATATGAGGATGCTGTTAGACCAGATGGTCCATATTGGAGGGGAAAGGAAGAGGAGAATGAGAGTGCTGTGATAGAATACGTGCAGATGCTGAGAGCCAGCATGCAAGTAGTAAGAGATTTAGCATACGAGAGGGAGGTGGGTGAAAAGGTTTAATTAAAAGTACTATGACCCCAAGATAAGGAATCGAACCTTTGCTGTGGGAGATTTTTCATTAGTGTTTAGACCGACCCTAAGAATAAACTGCTTAACCAGTGGCAAGGACCTTACCCGATTACAGAAGTTGTGACCCCAGTGACTTACAGAGTAGATGTGGGAGAAAGGAATAGCAAACCCATACCTACTATGTAAATTGCATGAAGAAGTGGAACTCCCCTTCGGCAGCTGTGTTTCTAGCTGAGTCTGAGGAGTGGGAGGGCCTGGAAGAGGAAGGGAATGGGAACAGAGACACCAGCCTGCACGAATCTCAGCTACGGGAACTAGAGATATTTAAGACTAACTATCGGGATGTGTTGAGAGATGTCCCTGGGAAAACTACTCTGGTGTATTATAGTATTCCCATGGGAGATGCTTGCCCAGTGAGACTAACCCCATATAGACTGGCACACAAGGCTTAGGAGACATTAAGGGAAGAGATTAAGACCTTATTAGGCCAGGGGATTATAAGACCATTGACCAGCCTGTGGGCAGCCCCCATTGCGCTCGTGCCTAAAAAGGATGGCACCAGGAGAATGTGTGTTGCTATAGGAAGTTAAATTCTATCACCACTAACAACCCTTATCCATTTCCTAACATAGAGCAACTAATTGATAACCTTGGGAATTCCAGTTATATAACAACGTTGGACCTCACTAAAGGGTATCATCAAGTGCCTGTAAAGAACAATCAGATTGAGAAAACCGCTTTCATTACCCCTTATGGAAAGTATGAGTATTTGACCATGCCCTTCAGCTTAGTAACAGCCCCCACTACTTTCCAGATGCTCATGGACAGAATCTTGCAAGGATTGCATGGATTTGCAGTCGCTTATTTAAATGACATACTTATCCATTAGTACGTGAGAGAAGCATTTAGAACATTTGTCCATCATATTCGACAAATTTAGAGAGGCTGGATTGACAGTTAAAGAAACCAAGTACACATTTGGAGAAGCTACTTGTGTATACTTGGGGTATGTGGTTGGCAGCGGGACTGTCAAACCCATGCAGGGTAAAGTGTCTGCCATCAGAGGATTTTGTAGACCAAAGACTAAAAGGGAAGTAAGATCTTTCCCGAGCATGTGTGGGTACTATCAAAAGTTTATTGATAACTTCTCGACAGTAGCCACATTTCTGTCCGACCTAACAAGAAAATATGCACCCAACAAGGTTGTGTGGGAGAAGAGTTGCGAAGAAGCATTTCAGCAGTTAAAAAGAGCCCTAACCCTAGCACCAGTTCTAGTCACACCGGACTGGTCAAAGTCTACAGACTGAAGCATCTGCCTATGGGTTGGGATACATGCTAAGTCAGTTGGATAGTCAGGGAGAAGAGCATCACATAGCATTTGCTTCAAAGAAGTTGTTAGCAAGTGAGAGAAACTACTCAGCCATCGAATATGAAGCTCTGGCCATGGTGAAGGGAGTCCAACATTTAGGACATACTTAGAGGTTATCCCTTCACTATCCAAACTGACCACAACCCTGTCACCCATCTTAACAATCTGAAGGACAGTCATGGCAGGCTGGTGAGGTGGGTGTTGGCCTTGCAACCTTACCAATTTAGGGTGGAACATCGAAGTGGGCGGAACAACTCGAATGTTGACGGTTTGTGCGAGATCCCCAGTCAGCAGCTGAGGTTGGGGGAGTGTCAGAGCCACCGGGACTCCACCCAATGAATCTGCCTCTGCCTCAGCCTCTGCATGAGAAGGAAGTTAATTAGGATTAAGAGTAAAGAAGATAATGATGTTTACTGTCAAGAAAAGTTAAGAAGAAAGAAGATAATGATGTTAAGTGTCAAGAAATGATTAAGTATAAAGAAGACAATGATGTTTGGTGTTAAGAAATGAATAAGAATAAAGAAGACAATGATGTTTAGTGTTAAGAAATGATTAAGAATAAAGAAGACAATGGTGTTTACTGTCAAGAAATGATTAAGAACAAATAGTCAGCCTGGCGGCGCTAAAACAATGGCCAATCTGGCCTAGAAGGGAGAGTCTATAAAAGACCAAACTAACTTGTAGTAAAAATCTCTCTTGATAGTTACCAAGTTATCAGTGTTGAAATATATCATAGTGCATATTAGTATTATTTAAATATTTGAAAGACCTTGTTGTTGCTGGGACAGGTAGTTTCCTGACCAGTGAATAATACTATATTGAAGGGAGACTCGGGAAGTATATCTACCCTTGGTTAATCATAACAACGAGTAGACCGCCTAAGCTAATTGAATAAGAACGAGATTGGCTAGGGGTCGGGACAGCTAGTTTAGTTGTCAGAGGAAAGTTAAGGCTGAACTAGACTGTAGCCTTAACTTTCAACCACACAAGACTGTAGCCTTAACTCACAACCACACACGGTAGAAACACATGCTTCCGATAAAGTCCATGTTTCACTTCTGTAAGCTAGTATTTCATCAATAGGGTCTTCATAGCCACCAAAGACATTGCAAAAAAGATCACGCTTGACAAACTTCTTGGCCTGTAACACTACTACCACGTGTGGCATGTGGAGTGCATACAGCATATGGATGGATGAATGGTGTGTGTATATGTGTTTGTGTGTGCGTATGGAGAGTTCCAATGGTTTAACCATAGATAGTGTAACAGAATTTTTATGACAGATAGTGTACCAGTTAAACCATGCCAGATACTAATTAAAGTTAAACCATACTAGATACAGTATCACTACATACTTAGCTATAGTTAACTGCTTAAGTTACTGCATTTCTTCACTTGTCCATGGAATTGAAATTCAGGTGCAGATATAACTTTTTCAGGACAGTTGCAATCCACAGTTATGACATACACATTCTAGATTGCCAATCTACATACTACTTACATACCTGCCAACAACAAGAGTGAGAGCATTTAATATATATCAACTTTTGACAGTTTACAGCATTCATGAAACTTACATTTTAACAAGTTGAAAATTTTTTTTTCAAGCATATGAGAGACTGGGACAGGACAATTAGTGAAGCATTCCTAAAGTTTATTGACTGGATTTTAATTTCTAAAATTAGAGTACTATTAAAAGCTTCAGCTTAAGCTTTTTCCCATAAATTAGCCAAGTTTGTATAAAAAACAAAGGTCAGTAAAAATCTTTAAAAGGCTAAAAAGATTTTTTTTTTCAAGCCAGTTTAGGGTTATTTGGCCTAATAAAGGCCAGACTGATAACAGTGCTATAGAGTCATTTTAAGAGCCAATATAGATTTTCTGGAAGGTGGAAAAGTCTGGTAGTAATAATAATTTTGCATGCTGCAGTGGTGTAACAGTTTTTCCAACCTGCTTTACCTTACAGCTTAGAAATTGCAAGAACAGTGATAGGAAAGCTAATGCTCAGATTAGGGCACTTACCCTGAACTCACAAAGGAGGAGACAACACATTAACTGTGGGAGTAGGATGGACTGAAGTTTATGTTACTTCTGTTGATCCATATATATAAAAGCATGAGAAGGTGGGGAATCACTTCAAGTTGGAACAAGTGTGCTTAATATTAAAAATAAAACCTTAGTAAAGATAAGAATTTACAAGCTATAACTGTTTTTTTTAAAATCTTCTCTCATCATTGATAAAATCTTCTGCCATAGAAAATAAATCTAAAGTCAAAAGTGTCTGTATAATCTTTGAAATATAGAGAAGCACTCAATTTCTATGTCTCATCTCTGTCATTGTAGAGTGCAAAAAGTCAGGACACTTCAGAGGAAATAACCTTTTATGATGCTGCTGAGTAACCGCTGTTACATATATATATATTAGAGAGCTAGTATATGGTCGGTAGCATTTGTTTGATGAAAAAAAATTTTTCACTGCTAAACAGAATTTTTTTTTCATTGAACTCAATCTCTTTATTTCAAAGTTGCACTGTTCGATTACATTTTGTAAAGTAGGAGGTATTTTACTAATGCTAGCATGTCAACATCTTCTTGGCAGGATTTATTCAACTATTCCATTCAGGACCATTTGAGTTTGTTTTGTTTTTTTTCTATCCCAAAGACAGAGGAAATGTGACAATAAAATTAATTTTCTAACTCAGAATGGAGTATATCACTTGCTTTAAGTAAAATTGCTAGAAATATGCTTTCACAGATGTAAATACATTTGGTTAACTCCCACTTTCTATCTGAAGTCTTAGGTAATGAGACAATTCTGGCTGGTCAATATCATTCTCTATTGTAGAGGTCAAAGCCTTATCATAAAATCTGTTGAAATTATTTTCAGACCATAATATTTTGCTAAATTGCTTGGCTGCAATAATAGCAGAAGTGCACCCTGCAAAACCATATTGTTGTTTTTTTTTTGGTTGCGTTCTTTTTTTCAATTTTTGCAATATGAGGGAAATTTGCTGTTGCACTAAAATAAAGGTGACTAGTTCCTTTCCAAACATGTTGATAATGATTGCAGTAAACCACTTGCTTGATAATGATTGCAGTAAACCACTTGCTTTCAAATCTCTTCATCAAAGCCTCTAAATGAATATCCTATGTGGCAACAGTTCTTGGAGTCCATCTGGTGGGGCATATGATTTCAGTTTAGTTACACCTCTACTGATCTCTTACTACTAGATTGAAAAGAGATACAATATTTTGGAGGAAAAATAATTGCTTATTTATTTGTTTACCCTTTCAAGGGCATCCTGAATACATGGAATTTGTCTTTCAATATCTTAAAGCAAAGATGAAGTAAATGTGCACAATAATGCACAGCTACTTTAACAGAATTATCTTTTCCAAATCTTGCTTCTTACAGGCTTTCTTCTCACTCATAATTGCAGCCCCATCATAAGCCTCTACCTGACATAGCGATGTTGGGAGGTTGCTCTGAGGTTGCTCGAGTCAAGAAGCTTAAACAAAGTAACAGAATCCACTCGACATTTAAAATTTGAATTCACCCAATGGATGGACAAATTTTGCTGTTTACTTTGATTACAGTTGATTACATTCATTGTTTCATAAGCAATTATTGAAAACCTGGAAGGTACTGCCTTCAATGAGTATCATGTTACAGCTACAAAGTTACCTAACTTGTTTCTCTTCTGCAAGCTGTAAAGCTATGAGTATATTATTATTGTAATTTTTTAATGTGTGAATGGGTGGATATTTGTGCATCTGTAACTGAAAGCGCACACTATTTTCTTTGGGATTTTCCCAATAATCATACATGTGATTTATAGTATTGGTGCTGATGTAAAGCTTTTTTTTTAAATAGGTGCTATGAATTTGGGGGAGGGGGTCCAGCCCCCCTGTGATAAATTTGGGCAGGGGGCAGAAGCCCCCCTCTTTTCTCCTTGTCTGACTCACATCATGAACTTGTCATATTGGGGGTTAGCTAGTTGCACACCAACCCCCTTACACCCCCACCCCCCACCCACATCCACATGCACATACACACACACACATACACATGCACACACACACACACACACACACACACACACACACACACACACACACACACACACACACACACACACACACACACACACACACACACACACACACACACACACACACACACACACACACACACACACACACACACACACACACACACACACACACACACACACACACACACACACACACACACACACACACACACACACACACACATATATATACACACATACACACACATACACACACATACACACACACACACCTGTCCTGTCCTGTTTGTAAACTGCCGTTGCACGGTTATGTTTCTCCCATCAGGGGGAACAAAGCATAAACTCCTATCCCCGAGTTTCCAGTTCTTGGCCTGCATGTGTGGACTGCCAATCCTCCTCTGCTCCAGAACCATCTACTGAAGACTGTGCTCTGTGTAGTTCCATGCTGCTCACATACAGGCTTCTCCCTCTCACTCATACACTTGTGTCTCTTCTTATCACTCTCCTTCCTGAACTTCCTGGAACACACCTCACACATAACCTCATAAGCTGCCACTAGAAAATGTTCTGTAGCTGTTCTATCATCACTGTTCTTCAATCCCAACCTGTATGCAGCCTTCTATCCTGCTCTAAATGTAGTAGCCTTCTCATATCACTTGCTCTTGTCCATTTCAATATCCTTGAGATCCCTCCTAATCATATCCTTGCACCTTCTTCTGGGACCACATCTTAAATGTACCTGAGGCAACCACCCAAACAGAGCTGACTTAAGGATTCTATGGTCTGCCATGCATGCAAGGTGACCTAGCCATTTAGAGCCTGCATTTGATGACCTTCATTGCTGCTGTCTCTTCATCCCCCTACCACCACCTCACTTCTGTTATGGTAATGTGTTCAGCCCACTGCTGCCTGTTAGTGATGCCTACGATGGTCCTAATGCACCTGTGGTGAAAGATGTTCAGCTTTAGAATGTTTTTCCTGACGGGGATCCAGCACTCAGAGCCATACAGTAGGATAGAGGGGACATAGGTATTGTAGATCATTCTCTTGGTGTACAATGTGAGGTTCTTGTCCATGAAGACAGCCTTGCAGAGTGCACCAAAAGCTTTAGAGGCCTGTGCTATTCTCATCTCCACATCTCCATCCATTCTTCCAGAAGCTGCAATCCTGGAGCCCAGGTACTGGAACTCATCCACAGAGTTGATCTCACCACCACTGACCTTGATTGGGTTCTGGGTCACTACCTACTCTCTCTCTTCCTGTCACCAAGTGCATGGTCGTGGGAATGCTCAGTGTGAGGCCAAATTCTGTGCACACTGCCTGATATTCTCTAACAGCTCTCTCAGTACCAGATCTTGTTGATGCAAGGAGAGCATCATCATCAGCAAAGAAGCATCCAGTGAGTTTCCTCTCAACAGCATTCCTGGTGTACCACCTGAAGAGCTTGTGGTCATATTTATACCTCATATTGACACTCACCCCTCCTACATCCTAAACCCTGGCCTGCCAACACTCTATGACCAAGTATGTGTAAAGGTTGAATAGTACCGGTGCCATGCAGCAGCCTTGTCTCAGCCTATTCTCCACACTGAACTCCTCAAGGAGTGCTCCATCCAAGCGGATTCTCACCTCCATACCCTGGTGAAATGAACGGATGAATTTGATGGTATCTTCTGGTACACCCAATTTCCCCAATGCTAGCCACATCACACTTCTGGGCACGAGTCATAAGCTTTCTTCAAATCAATGAAGGTGATAAAAGGCTGTACTCTATGCACCCATGACTTCTTAACAATTTGGCGAATAGTGAATATCATGTCAGTACACCCTCTGGTCTTCCTAAACCAACATTGTGACTCAGGCAACACATCTTCAGCCAGCCCCTGCAACTGCTCCTGGAGAATTCTTGTGACAACCTTTCCCACAACATCCAACAAGGATATTCCCTTCCAGTTATCACACTGACCGAGGTCATCTTTCTTCGGTATTGGGACCAGTACTGGATATGACCACTCCTCGGGAACTCTGCACTCACACCTGCACTAGATCCATCAGCAAATGGAAGAACCCTTCCTCACAACTAGCTGCGTTTACCATCTCAGGAAGAATGCCAGTCACCCTTAGCCTTGCCACTCTTCAAGTTTCCAATCGCTCCCCATATCTCCTCCTCTGACGGCAATGCAGACATGTTGGGTCTCAACGGTCTCTGCCAAGCCTTTTGCAATTTTTCCTTATCAAATTCACTCTGGATGTTCAGAAGCTTGGCAAAATGTCTCCTCCACCTCTGCTGTTGCTTCTCTGGAGTGTTGCAGGCATTCTCCTCTTCATCCATCACTGTTGCCATCCTCATAGTTAGTATCCTACTTCTCCCTCTCTGAATATCCCTGATGCACTTCCACACTACCTTGCCCCAAACCGGCTTCTCTCTGCCTCTGATGCCTTCATCTGGAACTACCTGTTCTTGGCTTCCCCTATCTCACGCCTTGCTTAGGTGTGTGACAGTGCTAGCTTCTTCCAGTCTCTTTCCTGCCCAGTGCTCTGCCATAGGGAGTACAGCTTATTCCTCTCCTCAAGCAAAGGTTTGATAGCAGCCTCACTCTCATGGAACCAATCTGGTTTTTTCCTCATTTCAAAACCAAACACTGCTTCAGTTGTCTCGCATAGTGCTGCCTTCACTGCTCCCCACTTCTCCTCCACTGTCCCTTTCAATTTCCATAGTTCCCTGGCTCAACTAGTAACCTTTCTCTGGAACACACCCCTGGTTGTCTCGCTTCTTTTATCATCCTTACTTCTGCCCTGCAACATTTTCCCATCAAATCCTTGGCATTCTTTCCAGCTTTCACTCTCTATAAATCATCCTCTTGTGCCCAACCAGTAGCTTTATCCTCAACATCTGGTGGTCAGTGTTGCACTCTGCTCCACACATCACTGTGATATCCAAACACATTCTCCGATATTGTTGCCTCATTATGGCATAGTCTATGCAGTGCCACTGCTTGGATTTTGGATGCTGCCAGGTCTGCTTGCGGGTGGCCTTCTTCTGAAACCAAGTGTTGCACACTGTGGCCTCATTGCTTGAAAGGAAGCCAAGAAGCTCCTTCCCTGCCATGTTGGTCTCTCCATACCCATGTGGGTCCCTCACATTCCATGACTCATCTTCATCCAACCTTGATCCAACTCAAGCATTGAAGTCCCCAAGCATCACACAGCTCTCACCAGGTGGAGGAGCGGGTATAGCTTGCCGCAGGCTATCAAAGAATGCTTCTTTCACTTCCCTGCTGGATGCATATGTTGGAGCATAGCAAGAGAGCACATGAATACAGTCCGGCTACGACTTCCAGAAAACAGTATAGCCGAGATTATTCTTGAGTTCCAAGCCTTCCAGGACTTACCACCTGAAACTCGACAGTTCACTCATATAACACTTACACCTAAAGTCACTCAACAGGAAACTGACTTCACATATAGTTCTCATGAGGAGGCTTGCCGGATTGGGTTAGGGAGCCAATGTAGCTGTTCTTCGGACATGTGCCTTGGTACTTGTGTATTCAATAGCAGGTTATTGTTCACCTGTTGTGTATCATATTGTTCACATTCACATCAATGAAACAACCATTGAAGAACCACTCCACATAGTGACAGGACGCCTACATCCCACACAATTGGGTGTTTGTAATTACGTAGGAGTTGCTGCATCAGTGTTGTTACATGCATACCAGTTGGAGCATGTTTGTTGGTGCATGTATGTTGATGTGTGTTAAATACTATTTAATATTAGCTCTAAAAAGTTAAATCGAATAAAATTGGCACTCTGTAAAATATTTATCTCTACACTCAGATCTAGCCCAAATTGATTACAAATTTAGCCATGCAATATATATATATATATATATATATATGTTTAAATTAGCAAGGCATAATATATTTTGGAAAATACGTGACATTTGAACTTAGATGCAGCTTGTTGCAGACTATCGAATGTGTTGAAGGAATTCCTGATCTGAGCGAGGGCAGAATAAAATATGTTTGAATATGTTCAAATCTAAATCCAAGTGTAGCTCTTGCCATAGAAGTGGGGATGGGTGGGGGTAGTTGGTGTCCTTTAGCACAAAATGTAGAATCAATTAAAAGTAAATTTTGACCTAACAATATAAGGTTTTGTTTAATAAATAAAAAAAGTTATTTTTTTATTTCTTCCATATTATTTCAAGGAACTAGTTCTGCTTTTAATTTTCTTCAGTGTTTAAGAAAGTGCCTCTCACCATGTTGAAAACATCCTATCAGAAAGTTTTAAGTGATGAAAGTGTTTCAATTAAACTAATATAATGTTCCATCAAGCTTGCTGCTAAAGGAGTTACACACACTAGGTTCAGTTCAACAATATTCTATCAACACCCTGTGACTATGATAAAACTTAGTGCAGATGCTCTTGTTTGTGTTTGGGCTTGCATATTCTGAGTGCAAGTTTGTGAGCGTGTATTCTTGCATGCATTTTTTTTGTGCGATTTTTATTGTGATTTGGGGAATGCATGCTTATTGGTGTGTCTGCGTTTGTCAATGTATGTTTGCAAGTGCATGTTTGTGAGTGTGTCTTGGTGCATGTTTATGCTTGCTTTTTGATGCATACATGACAGATAGATAGATAGATAGATAGATAGATAGATAGATAGATAGATAGATAGATAGATAGATAGATAGAGAGATAGATAGATAGATAGATAGATAGATAGATAGATAGATAGATAGATAGATAGATAGAGAGATAGATAGATAGATAGATAGATAGATAGATAGATAGATAGAGAGAGAGATAGATAGATAGATAGATAGATATCACATTTTATCTAAGTCTTTCCAATTTTGGGAATGCAGCAACACTTAAATATCAGAGTATTATAATATTATCACAATATTTTATATGTTAAATATTGTGAATTAAAGAATTATTTCATAAATGTTTGAATCATACGTGTTCTATCAATGCTTTGATTTGAACATTGTGATACTTCTAGTTTAACTATGTATTTAATAAAAGTTTGTTGTAAACTTAGAAGAGTTAGTTGTTCTCAAATCTCCTTCCTCCACTTCGTCCTCCAGTACCTCCATCATTTTGTCCTCCCAGACGTCCCCTATCACCACTCCCACTATGCCTTCCTTTACTATTCCTTCCTTGCACACACCAACATCCACCTCATCCACCTGGCCTTCCCCCACCTCCAGCTCGCCTTCTCCAAGCTCGTCCTCCAAATTGTTCATCCTTTGCCTTCCAGGCCTCTAACCTGTCCACCATTACTGCAAGTTTCAAAGGAACATTCCTGAATAAAAGGACATCAAAAGCAGTAACACAAGTATCCTGAACAATGATAACAAAGTCCAGAGAATACAACACATACAGTGGTCCCACAAAATTACTATATGTGAAGTAGGTTCTGCTGCACAACACCAGCTCCCTCCATTAACAGTCTTGTTGGCAGAAGAGACCCACATGCCAGTAAAGCAATCTTACCTTCTAGGTTTGACTGTCCACAACATCTTAACTATTGCAATTGTTTTAACATAAAATTGTTCTCAATAGAGTAAAATAACTTTTCTTTTTTTTGGAAAGGAAGGAAGGAAGGAAGGAAGGAAGGAAGGAAGGAAGGAAGGAAGGAAGGAAGGAAGGAAGGAAGGAAGGAAGGAAGGAAGGAAGGAAGGAAGGAAGGAAGGAAGGAAGGAAGGAAGGAAGGAAGGAAGGAAGGAAGGAAGGAAGGAAGGAAGGAAGGAAGGAAGGAAGGAAGGAAGGAAGGAAGGAAGGAAGGAAGGAAGGAAGGAAGGAAGGAAAGAAGGAAGAAACCGGTAGAGGTTGTATAGTTTTTTCTTTTAAAAAAAACTATCATTTTGGTGAGAGAATTATAGATACAAAAAACATCAACCCAATAATATGATACTTTTTTGGTGTGTGTGGTAATCTTAGAGAACTAAAGTAAAACCATCGATTAACACAATGTTTCTATCATGAGCAACAGAGAGTATAGGTTCAGGAGTTATACGAGTTTGCCAATAAAAACTGCAACTGTTGAATATCGTTTAATAAAGTAAAAACTAACAAAACATGGAATTGATGCTTTAGTTTGCTATAGAATATAAACAATAGCAAAAATGGTCGGTCTGATGAAAGTGTCCTAGATGGTCCTCCTTTCTGAATCAATAAGCATCTATCCTCTGCTAGTGACGTCTAATGCATAAACATATTAGCCAGTTTAACTAACGAATGATATCTAAATTTCTGCTAACACATTTTCCATTTCACTTTTTGACATGGTACTCTCATGTATTTGCTATGTTATATGAATTATTAATTTAAATAATTGCTTCCAAATATTTAACAGATTATTGTTGATCATCATTTGCAGATTAAATATATCATGAGTTCGTTGTCCACATGAATGATGAAGAGCATCCAAATGAAATGAAACCTAGGAAATTGTAACAGTGGAAGAAAGATATGATTGAATCTTTATGATAAGAATATCTGTATTGATCATTCGGTATCCCTTTAGCTTCACTAGTGAAACAAATTTAAATAAGTTTGGGATCCTATAATTGTCATGTTTTGGATTGATAACTGATTTATTTCCATATAATCACACCATTCTAGTACAGGTTTTACATGAAATTGTCTACTGGCTAAACCCCTCATATTCATGTCCAGCCAAAAATGCTAAATAATTAGTACCTCGACCTGACAACCCAGGAAATTACAGATCTAAAATTGCTATCTGTACAAGATTTGTCTCCAGAAGTGGTACTATGGGTATAGTCTCACCTGGTCGAACCTCATTCTCTTGCCATTTTTGGCTTAAAAAATTTTTTTATGTATATCCGAAAGTCCATTTGTATCAACTCTATAGCTAAAATACCATACCAAATAAACGTACTCATAGGATCAACACAAAGTATGGAATGTATATTTAAGGAAAAACAAATTTGCAAAAGAGTTACCCCGAAATTTTAAAACAAGGCCAAGTATAATTCCATGTAAACAAAGGCAATTTAGATATTATAACACTCGAGAATTCATTTCATCAATAGCTTTTACTTTTAGTCATTAATTGGTTGCAGTACATTGTGATATCAATCACCCATAGTGCATTCCTTTAAATTTAAGATGGATACATAAAATGTTGAGGTGATTATATGGTGAATATAGGCAACCCATCTATATAGTTATCTCAATTTTGAAACTACACATCCAAGATTAGTGTTCAAAGGAAGGTAATCAGGCTCTGTACCCACTCATGTGGTTATTGAATTGGGATTAAACTTATTCTGTAGTAATAGACAAAGGTGACACTAATTAGGTCATTTCAGGATGATTTATTGAAGCAGCTATATTAAAAGTCCTTAGTAGAGTAACATCCTTGTTTATTTTGAAGCAGCTGTATCTAAAAGCACAAATGGAAGTTGTATTGGCACTCATCAGAGCAGCCATATAGAAGAGCACTATGATAAGTTAAATTCTCCTTAATGTTCAGTACAAGATTAATTCAATACATGATAACAATAATTCACCACCAAATTGATTTATAAACAATAGCCCCCTGTGAACTGCAAATTTTGAGGTAGCAGGAGATTAATTTTTGAGGGGAATTGAAATAAAGATACAGTAGATTCCAGGGCTCATATATGGAGGGGAGGTGGTGGGGTGAGAGATTCCAGGGTCCATGTATAAGATGGGCAGTGAGTTCCTAGTGGGAAAGAGGGGCTGGAGGTTGCTTGACCGGGAGATCACTGTGCCCATGTTTTGTGGGGATTGGGGTGGGAGTGGAAGTACCTGGTCCCATGAATAGGGGTTAGGGAATACCAGTGCCCAAATTTAGGAGTGGAGTGGAGAGATCCCAGTGTCAATGTGTTGGAGGGGGATGGAGAGAGATTCAACATGTCAAGTTTTGGATGGGGAGGGAGAGATCCCATGGCCCATGTTTAGGGGAAGTTGGAAAATCACAGTTCCCATGTGTATTGGGGGAGGGGGGGAGATCATTGTGGCTAGGTGTTGGGGGTATAGATACCCCAGGGTCCTATTTTAGGTGGAGGGAGAATTTTGTGCCCATGTTTAATGGGGTAGAGAGACTCCAGGGCCTATGCTTAGGGGTTGATTTCCAGTGGTGAGATCTCCCAATGCCCATTTGTTTGGGAGGGATGTTGGAGAAGACCACAGAGCTCATTAGGGCCCTTGTGGATAGGGGGTGGATATTCATGGGTCCAAGTGTAGGGATATGGTGGGGGGAGGGAGGGGGGGGGGGGGGAAGTAGATCTCCCAAGGCCCATAAATAAGGGATGAAGGTGGGAGATACTGAAGACCCATGTTTAGATGAGGGGTGTGGTTGAAGATTCCATGGCCCAAGTGTAAGTTGGGAAGAGTTCCCACATTCCACTTGTGTCTGATGGGGTGAAGAATTCCAGGGCCCATTAGTTGGAAGGGAAAATTTTATTTTTTTTTTTTTGGTTTAGATAAAATTGTAAGGTAGGACATTGTCATCATTTGACCCTAATCTCAATGTAATTTTCTCCATCAGCAGTTCAAAATGACAATTTAGATCTGCCCCCAAATGCATTGGACACAGTTATAATTGATTCAATCCTAAGAATTTAGTTATTATTTTCATATTATCCTGATTCAGGTTCACAGTTATTTCTATTTCAATTTTATTATATATTTTTTCATTCTATTATCTTGGTGGGCTTTTGATGTGGCCAGCACTTGCAGCAACATTTTTGTCTGAGTACAATTGGTGTTTTATAAAAAATTGTTGATTTGGTAGTTAACTGCCTTATTCGTGTATTACATACAAGGTTAGTTAGGCTGACTAATCATCAAAAAAAAAACCCTATAATATTTGGGGCCAAAACATATCTTGCCTTTTAATGAAAGGACCTGAGGGTGACATCATGAAGATCAGAAGGAGTTCCATCCTTAATTGCAGCCATAAATTCATGCCAATATATATATAAACTGCTTCATTAATTATGGCCCACTTTATAAAAAACAGGTGCTTTCTTGTCTACCCCCCACCCACTCCTTTATCCACCACATCACAGTTATTTCAGATTAACTATGTAAAACTACTTCCTCAGTTTCCTGTAAACCATTTATTCTCAATTTACCACAATGGTAGTGCCTACAAGAATATAGAAAACCTGGTGACATGTATTTAACTAACCAAATAACAAAATTATTCATCCAGCCACTCAGTTAAAAAATGTTCTAACCCTTTCAAAGAGAAATCTGCAGAACCTTCCAAATTTTGCAAACATAAAATAAACATGCTAGGATAAACAATCCTATTATAATTGAACAAAAGCTGTCTACATGTAATCCAATGCATCATTCCCTTACTTCTGCGGGATTTTCAGAGGCCCAAGGACGGTGTTAATTTGGGTATGACTTTTTTAAATCTATTTTAGCAGAATTGGGACAATAGACATTATAAGGAATTTGTGAGTGTATGATCATAGATACATTATACATGTATTCAAAACAACAAAAAAAAATTCTGGTTCCACATGTAATATGCCTGAGTTCATAAATAGCTATATTTTCCAGAATTTTTTTTTCCTCAAAGTTTGGAGCAAATTATTTCAGTCAGCCAAATGTATACTCTCAATGATAAATTAGTAGCATACTTTGCATCCAATTCTGCATGAATAATATAAATTTAACCAACTGAAACCACCATTTCTAAAACCAAAACAAAGGGGAAAAGGGTCTCCAGTGCATCATTCAAAACCACTAATTTTGTGGACTGCTGTGCTCTGCACCCTCCTACTAGGTTGAATTCCATTCATCATTAACACATGCTCAGAAATTAAGCTAAGATTCAACTCAAAGAAACAAAAGAAATGCAGGACAGGAACACAAAACCAAGATTATTGTATAAATTTCCTTAATTATTTCAGTAATTAAGTTTTGTTTCTCTATCCTAGTTTCATTTAGTAAAGTAACACTAGCACTTATGTGAGAATGTGGAATCGGTGAAGTAGGTATCACAGAATTCTTGTTTCTTCACTGTTTGCTGACACATCATCCCCACTTATTGTTTTTATTTCAATGAAATATGTTTATTTTTCTTGTTTCCTTCAGTTTTTGCATACTGTCAGATAGCTGGCTACAGTACTGGATTGGCATCTTGTATACATCTGATTGGCCTCCACATGTGCACACTCTACCTGCACCTCTCCAGAAGGAGTGTATTCTCACAGTACAGAACTCAATTACTCTTAATCAATTATCAGGAAGTAGCAGTTAGCTAGCTATACCAATTCTATGACTAGCTGTAACAAATTTTTCTACCGAATTTGACTTACATTCGATATTTGGAAATGTAGTTCTGGTAATGATATTCATAGCTTCACACACAATTGAATTGATAAAGTCAAAATGGCAGTTTGAACTTAACACTGCAGCTATTATTCTGGGATATACTTTGTTAATTTCCTAGAAGATATATTGAGGTGCATGAGGTATTATTATTATTATTATTATTATTATTATTATTATTATTATTATTATTATTATTATTATTATTATTATTATTATTATTATTATTATTATTATTATTATTATTATAATTATTATTATTATTATTATTATTATTATTATTATTATTTTTTTTTTTTTTTTTTTTTTTTTTTTTAATTTGTTCAATGAGAAGATCATTTTCACTCATTTTAGCATCACATGCAAATGTATTAATTAATAAGAAAACATGTAAAAAAAATTATTGGTGAAGATGTTCACAATGACTTTGACTCAATTGAAAAACTCACTGTTTAACTACTAATGAATTTAAATGAGATACAGGCAGCTCTACGGTTGGTTGGACATTTCAGATGTGCAATAAAAAATTAACCCTCGTCACATTTAATCATTATTTCTTTACCACTGATTCACAAGTACTTCGCTCCCTCTATGAAAACAGGCTAGTGTTGCAGGCTTGGAGTGCAGGTGTCTTGGAGTGCATGACCAAATTGCATGCTCAAACTTCAAGTTTCGTCAGCAGGATTGGACTGAAGGCTTGGGCCACAGATTTGGACTGCAGGCCTAAAAGCAGTCTAACATTGCAAGCTATGACTGCAAGAACTTTGAACTGAAAGCTTGGGCTGCCAGATTGGAGTGCAGGATTGGATTGCAGGATTGGAATGTTGGCTTATACTGAAGACAAGTATTTCAGGCTTGGACTGCAGGAGCCTTGGACTGCAGGAGCCTTGGGTTGTGATCTAAGATTATGAGTCCAGTCTAGGACATCTTGCCATTGACTACAGTTTTGGATTTCAGGCTTGGACTGCAAGCTTGCACTCAAGATTTTCAGGCTTGGACAGCAGGCTTGGACTACATACCTGGAGTTCATCTTGTGTCAGCAGGCTAGGATACAGGCTTGGACTCCAGGCTCGTACTGCAGGTGCATTAGACTGCATGTTTGGATTCCAGTCTCGAAAGCAGGATAAAATTGCATGATTTGACTGCATGCTTGGACTTCACAATCCTTGGACTGCAGGAATCACAGACTGTGAACTGCAGGTGTCTATGAAGTAAGATAGAAAGCCCAAGTAAGATAGCTGTGTTTGTAAAATATTTATAACCTATGAAGAACACCACAAAATTACTGATTGTACACAAACAATATGGTAAATAGGACAGGAAACCCTTATTCTAGCAAAGAGATAGTATAAAGGTTCTCTCTACCAAAGAATGGTAAAACATAAGGTGTTCAATTTGGGCTAGTGAGGACTATTTATCAACCAGTATTCTATCTAACTCCACTTGTGTGTGTACATTAAATGTGTCTCTGCCTTCAGGGAAAGATGGTGAAATATACGGGAGGTACTATGAACTTAGTCTCCTGTCCTCAAAATGAAGTAGTGGCCACTATGGGACATGTATCCAAGGATGTCCTCTTATTGCAAAATTCACATTTCATGTACTTGATTATAATTATATAATTTCCTATCCCAAAACAAATCATGGGTAATCAGGTTTGTTCACATATTTCATTTTAAGTCAACTAAGTTTGAGGTTCATATAATCATTGAGAAGTACAATTAAATGACTTAGTTAAAGGATCACTAGTTGATATACTTTCATCGACTAAAGTTGATTTTCTCAGCACAATTCAATGTCCACAGGTTTCAGATATTTCTAATGCACTTCTGCGAATTTTGTCAATATTTTATCATTCAATACTATAAAACTAACATCACTCGGTCGTAAGTGAATATATTTCTTGATTGATTTCTCTCCTCAAACCACTTTTTTTTCAGTTATTTAATATCCTTGATGGCTAGATGAAGTTTGGGTTAAAGTAGCAGACAATGCATGCGTATGTGTGTAAGTGGCTCATAAGATAATTGTTCAGTTTAGCCCTCAGATTGTCACTGTCAAAAATGCATGAACATCAAAGAATCTACATCCAAGAAGTGCTAACCAAAATAGCCTGGGCTAGCTCACTAGCTATGTATCAGAAAGGTGCCCTGGGATTGGACAGGGCCAAGTGAGAAGAAATATTTTTTTAAATATAGCCTTAGCCAACCCATCATTTCTTAGGGCATGCACATGGGTGTTGGATAGTTCCTACATTTTTATCCTGAAATGAAAGAATACTGTTAATATGGAGCTTATTGCTTCACTATGTCTTAGAGATAGAGACATCCATAGTGTTATTTAATGATATTCCTGGCAGTAAGTGATTGGATTTGTGTGCTACAGTAAGATTAATTTCCTACTTGAGGGAATAAGAAAATATTAAGAGCTGAAAATGGTAGGGCAGGAAGATTGCATATCTTTAGTAGTTGTATTATGTTTTCATAAGTGCACTTTACATAAAAACGATTTTTGGGGAATTTTTTAAGTAGTTTGGGTGGGAAGTTGTGTAGCAGTGGACATTTTCCTCCTTATTGAGTTTGTCAAAACTGAGTTATACTTGTAATGATCTTTACCCTATATATTATTTAGCTCTCATGATTTTAAAAACAACAATATGCCTTTCATTTGCTGCTAAAGCTGTTCCTTGAATTGTCAGAGCACCATAATTACAAATCTATGGGGAACAACTAATCTGTATGGTAGTATGTCATCTGCAAATCTAAGGTGATTGAGATATTCAACATCAATTTAAAGCCATTGTTGTTTAGAGTTCTAAACACGCTTTCAAGACATGCTGTGAATAATTTTCGAGACATGTTGTCTCCTTGTCTCACACCTCTTTGAAGGGAGATATATATATATGTTGTATATATGTGTATGCAACTTGATTTTGGGGATAATATGGGCTGGGTTCCACTGACCACACCTCTACCTCTGGATATGTCTTGCTAAAAATGCAAAAATAAAAAGGTACTTCAGGAATAATATATTGACCTAGGGAGTTGGATCCATGAACCTATATATATATATATTTGGAATCAGTTACATCTGGCAAACATATGTATATCTATATATGACAATATCACTTCTTATTTTCATATCTGACCCAAAAAATGGCCAAAAACGGTACCTTTACCAGACAAACTCTTGTATTTACAGACCGATATGCATATCTTACTTGTCTTTGGGAATAACATGGGCTGATTTCTACCAAACCAAACCTCTTCAAATTGGTGTGTTTGATTATAAAAAGCCAAAAAAAGAATTTCTGAAAAATAAGTGGACCAAAGTAGTTAGACCCTCAAACTCATACATATTAGGTATCAGTGTTGCCTGTGAAACATTTAAATAAACCATGGCAGAGTGGTTAAAGCGCTGGTCTAACAATCAGAAATGTCCAGATTCCACTTCTTCCTCATTAATACATCTGTGCACATGTATGCAGAAGTGTATTGCATGTTCATCCACATTACCATCCCAAGCACCAAACCAAATGAAGCTAACTCTTCAGGATATACATATCTTACACCAAGTATCTTTCCTGAGCCAAAATATATTTGGGCCATATGGCAATAATTCTTCTTTTGGGAGAGTGAGTCCATGACGCCATATTATTACCTACTAAGGATCATTGGACCTAACATCTAAAACTTGGCAATACTACACACCATGACTCTGAGTAATATGTAGAATGGGTCCCACAAGGCCGCACATAATCCTCTGGGAGTGCCAAGTTGTAATTACTGGAAATGTAAGATGGCCAATCTCTTGAACATGGACCGGGTTGAGTCATATTTTGCCATATATAAATATATTTATGTATAAATATATGTATATATATGTGTGTGTGTCAGTCTGTCGGTTGATGTGTCAGTCGATCTGTCAGTCGGTGTGTCAATCGGTTGGATGGTCGGTCATTCGATTGATAATTTGATCTGTACATCATATTTAAATGTCGGTCAGTTGGTATGTTTTTCGGTCAGTCAATAAGTTTTTTGGATGGTCGGTCGGTCGGTCGGTCGGTCGGTCGGTCGGTCGGTCGGTCGGTCGGTCGGTCGGTCGGTCGGTCGGTCGGTCGGTCGGTCGGTCGGTCGGTCGGTCGGTCGGTCGGTCGGTCGGTCGGTCGGTCGGTCGGTCGGTCGGTCGGTCGGTCGGTCGGTCGGTCGGTCGGTCGGTCGGTCGGTCGGTCGGTCGGTCGGTCGGTCGGTCGGTCGGTCGGTCGGTCGGTCGGTCGGTCGGTCGGTCGGTCGGTCGGTCGGTCGGTCGGTCGGTCGGTCGGTCGGTCGGTCGGTCGGTCGGTCGGTCGGTCGGTCGATCGGTCGGTCAGTCGGTCGGTTGGTCAAGTTCAGAGAAAGTGCTGGTCCTTTTAAGACAAAAGATCGGTTAGATTTGAAAAATAGCTCAGTCCTGTTAAGAACGAGCCAATTCAATCAATTAGGTGGTCCAGTTCAGAAAATGGGTTGATCTACTTCAATCATCTGTCCTTTCAAGTTCAAATTAAGACACCGAGCTTGTTCCAGTTCAGACATCTGGTCGGTCCAGTTGAGACCATGGTTTGTACACTTCAGATACCGGGTCAATCCAGTTCAGACAATGGGTTGGTCCAGTTAAAACACTGGGTGAGTCCAGGACAGACTCTTGATTAGTCCAGTTAAAATGAATAGGAATGTCCATTTTGAACATCAAGTAGGTTATTTTCAGACACTGTGCTTGTCAATTTTTTACACCTGGTAGGTTTAATTCAGACACTGGGTTGGTCCAGTATAGACACCAAGTCTTACCAGTTAAAACACAGAGCCTGTCCAGTTCATACACAGGGTGTGTCCATTTCAAACACCTGGTTGTTCCAGTTCAGTTAAGGGGTTGGTTCAGTTCAGATACTGGGACAGTCTAATTAAGACACTTTGTTGGTCCTGCTTAGAAGCAGGGCGGTCACATTTTAGATTCTGGGTCAGTCCAGTTCAGATACTGGGCAGATCAAATGAAGACACCGGGCCAGTCAAGTTGAGATACCAGTTTGGTCCAATGCAAACATGACAGATCCAGGTCAAACACAAGGACAGTCTAGATCATATACTGGGCTAGTCTGGTTCATAAAATTGGATGGTCCAGTTCACACACCAGGTTGGTCCAGTTCTGACACTGGGCATGTGTAGTTAAGATACTTGCTTGGTCTGGTTAAGACACTGGGTGGGTCCAGTCCAGACATAGGGTCTATCCAGTTCATAGAAATATTTTGTATAGTACAGACACTGTATTGGTCTAGTACAGATGATTGATTAGTCCTCTTCAGACCCCAGGTTAGTCTAATTAAAACAATAGCTCTCTCCAGTTCAGACACTGAGTTGATCAAATTGAAACAATTGGTCAATCCATTTGAGAATATGGGTTGGATAAGTTTAGACAATGAGTCGTCTATTTCAGAACCATGTCGGTCTAGTTCAGAAACTGGGCTCATCCAGTACAGACACTGGGTTGGTCTTGTTCAAACACTGGGTTTGTATGATTCAAACATTTTACCAATCCAGTTCAGACACCCGATTAGTCCAGTTCAGATGCAAAGCTGGTCCCATTAAGAAACTGGGTTGGTCCCATTAAGAAACTGGGTTGGTCCAATTCAGATATGGGGTTGGTTCAGTTCAGACCCTGCATCAGTCCTGTTAGGATATTGGGTTTTTCCAGTTTTGATACTAGGTCAGTCCAGTCGAGAAATATGGCCAGTCTTGTTGAGATGCATGGCCATCGAAATTCTAGATACCTGGTTGGTTAAGTTTAGACACTGGACTGGTTATGCGCTGACACTGGGTTAGTTCAGTTCAAATATCTGGCCATTCCAAATCAGACGCCATGTTAATCCAGTTCACATACTTGCCATGTCCAGTTCAGAAACAGGGCTGGTTCAGTTAACATACTTGGTCAGTCAAATTCAGACACCCGGTTGGTCCAGTTCAGGCATTGGGCTTGTCCAGTTCAGATAATGTGTTGGTCGAATTAAGAAATGGGTCAGTTCAGTTGAGAAACACTATTAATCCTGTTCAGTTATTTGTTCGGCCATGTTTAGTCACTGCATCAGAGCTGTTACACACATGCACATACTTGCATACATACATGCATACATACATACTTGCATACGCACATGCATACATACTTACATACATACGTGCATACATACATGCATGCATGCATACATACATACACACACATACATACATGCATACATACATACATTGTATACATATATGCATACATACAGATATAAAATTATGTGTAAAAGTTTCACCTATATAGATAAGATTAAACCAGTGAATAGGTTTGTAAGTACAGAAGGCCAAAATTTGATTGAAAAACCACCTGTACATATTTTTCTCTTTAAATGGTGAACAAAATGTAATAACCTGTAGTGATTTAAGCAGTAAAAAAATTTTAAAATCTTAAAATACATTCAGTACTATAGATGTCAAACTCATTGATAACAAAATTAATTTGACTTGACTGTCAAAGTGGGAGTAGCTCTCAAATGTGTGTGTTATGTGAAAGGAGGAGGGGAAAACGTAAAAATGCCTACTCACTTCTAAGCATGTTTATCACCATGTACCATTTGTTCTTGTTAAGGACACACTTTTTCTCTGCATTTCTTCAACCATGTCACTTTCTTGATTTTTTTTAAAAAGAATAAACATATTGATAATAACTACTTTAATTAATATTAAAAAAGATAATATAAGAAGGACTACCTTTAGCTGTGAATAAGTTAATAACTAATGGACGAAAAAAGGGAAAAAAAGTTAAGAAAAAAATAAAGACATCTATGTATGAGGTAGTCCAGTCAGTTATAAAGTAAGCTCTTGAGTTTCATCAGTCTTTCTCCAAAATAGTCTTTACATCCCCACAGGTCATACCTAACATAATCCTATAAAAGGTGGAGAAAAATACATGTGCATTAAAGATATGATACCATCGGAGAGGGAAATTAAGTACATGTAATTTAGGGGTATTGTATATGGGTGGACTGCTTTTCTTAATTGTGCTTAAGGTGAAGGATATGGGAATGACTACTAAATCTCTACCACCAGCAAGGAAGTAATGTTCAATGGAGACAGTTTTTTTTTTTGGGGGGGGGGGGGGGGGGGGGGGTTTTCTCAAAGGTGGTGTCATTAGTCCATGCCAGTACTCACTCTGGCAAGGTAGTTTCAATACTTGAGTCCTTAACTTTTTTCACCCAGTGATCTATCTGCTCCTCTACTGTGCCTCTCACTATGAACCTGTGCACTTGTACAGGGCTGCACAAGAAAGAGAAAAAAGAAATATAAAAATACTGTTAAAGATGATTGCTGTGAAAATCACTATTAAATATTCTAATATTCTATATAAATATTGGAGAGCAGAAGCAGTGGAGGATGTTTAAGTGTATGGTGTCAAGATTGAGGGTAGTGGATGGTGGGGGGAAGGTGATGAGGAGGGGAGGGAGATGATGGTAGGGGTGAAGGGGGGTGATAGTTTCAATCGTTACATTCAAAGGCATCATTAATATAATTTAATTTTTAATAAATAGATGGAGAAAGAATAAAAAAAAATATCGAATTTTAGATAAAGAAATTTATTAAAATAATCAGCTTCTTAAATAAATATGTACAATGACTTCTTGAGTCATTACTTATTTTGCTATGTATTTCAATAAATGAAGTTAGATTAACTTGTCAAAACAGACCTGCAACCTTTGAAATTCCACTTGGAAGAAGAAAAATTTTTAATAAATGCCGAAGATTTAAGCAAAAAAAAATTAGATCATGCACACTGAAAACTTCAACTTTCTTAAGAGTGGAAATATCAACTTTCCTTAATTTGCCCCCTTTTCTGTTTACAGTTATTACTCATTTGACAGCATCTAGATGGTCCCTCTTATTTGTTATAATGGTATAATTTGTATTTTGTACACCATTTTTCCTAATAGAGAGATCATCATGATCATGCCACTGACACACACCCACCACTCAAAAAACAACAAAAAAAAACAACTTATAATAAATATATCATCTGGGACTACTATTTTCCCCTTTCATTTTCCAGGGGGGGAAATGGAAGGGGGAAAAACAGTCTTTTAGGAAAATAATATGATTGACCTTAGGCTTGGGAGAACTTCTCTCCTTAACCACAATCCATGGTGTATCTAGGGTTTTTTTCTATGTAAAATTTATATTCCTGTTTCCCCCATTATGGGACTACTTTCTGGGGGGTGGAGAGGAGGGAAAGGTGAGGAGAGCAAGGGGTTGGGTGGAGGGGGAGGCCTATTATCTTGACAGGGTTTAACTGCACATCTGATAATATATATTCAAAAATTGGTTCAAAACTGTTGAAAATGTTATCTAAGACATATGGAAAAATCCTAAAAATCATGAGATATTTATTAAAGGTCTAATCACATGATCACTGGGATTTGTCCTCCCATAACACAATCATGCGACTAAAGCCCACCAGAGGTCGCTGATGCATACTAATAATAGTAATGGTTAATATTCAGTCATCAGCTGTCTCTCTTATGGCAGCTACTAACACTTTACAAAAACATTAATCGATATATCATGATTCCACTGCTTACTTGGTCTGCCCTATGTGGTGGACACATCTAATGGCCTGTAGTTCTTGGCTGATATCCAGTTAGTGCTCAACCAACAGCACATGTGAAGCCTCCACAATATTGAGACCTTTAAACCCAGATTGGAATGGAATGAGGAGGACATGGACGATAGGCAGTATTTTGAACAAAGTGAGCTGCAAATGGAAGTTTCCTTCTGCCAATGAGTGATATGAAATGCCATTGTCATCCAAACACAAGGAGATATGCCACAGTATATCTTTCCACTGCATGTAGCATAAGTAGATGCATGTTGTAAGAGAAGTGCAAGTGTAGAGAAGTGCATGTGATGAGAGTAGGTTATATTTGTGCTCAGTGTGTTTTGGATTAAATGTAGTTCCACTGAATTGTTATGCAGGACTAATTCGGCTGTTTCCAAGGTCACAAGGAAAACACATGTCGAATTTCCACCTGATTGGTTCTTAGCTGTTATAATCAATTAATGTCGATATGTTTATGGCCAAATTACAGCGATGGGTAACAAACGAAATGTTATGGCAACATGGAGACCAAACACTAAATGTTAAAGTTATCTAGCTAATTGAGAAAATATGAGTATAAAAGGTATTTTCAAATACTTGTGAAATATAGCATTCCCAATTCTATTTCTTCTGATTATATTGGTTAAATGAGGATTATCACTCCAAGAAACAAAGTCACTCAAGAAAAGAAAGGCCAAACTGTAGCTTCATCAACTGTCACAAGAAAATATAAAATTCAAGAAAACCCTTTCCTCAAGCTGAACGTACTGGGTGCTTTGTTATAATTTGCTCCTCAAGGATGTCAGATCCACTTCCCCCAGTGATTCTGCCTCAGAATAAATAAGTTAATAGTCAAATGAATAAGGAATTTAATGGTGGTTAAGGTAGCCTAGAGAGCGGTGAAGCTAGAAGGTGTAGCTATTCTAGCAGCAGAATAACAGTGAGCTGTCTCTAGACTAGCTCTCACGAAGGACGTACTCTTCTTAGCCTTCAAGTGCACCCCGTTCCCAGATATTTTGAGATAGACATAAATATTATGAGGATGACATTGCAGGCCAAGTATATACTTGATATAGTGTAGGTAATAGTATGATGCTTTTCTTGTAGTTGGGTACGTAATAATTGGTCGTAGTCCTTGCAGTTGTGTTCATGATTGTTTATTGTTGTGCTTACTGTTGTATATGAGATAGTTTGTTCAGCACCAATGATGGGCTTCTGAACATCACCAACGATGATAAAAAGAATCTGTGTTAGTGGTCATCTGAGACCAAGGTTGAGGGTAAGGTGCCTCTTCCCTCTTCCCATAGGTGCAGATAGAAGTGTTATTTACTGCCTGAAGGGTGAGAGTATCTGGGTAGCATTGACAGTCAGAAACGGAGGGTGGGATGGCACTCATTTTTGATCCTGTATCAATTAAAATGATGTGTGTGTATGTACGTCCCTTACATAAAAGAGGCGACTGAAACTGGGCCGGTAACATCTGTCAGCGCTAGTGACCAGCCTGGGCATTTCCCAAGGGACAAGGGTCATTACACTTTCGTGTTGCTTCTCCAAATTTTGCATGATACCAGCAGAGTGAATTACTTGAAGGAAGACTGGTTGGGGCTGGGCTGTGGCATCGTCGGCTTCTAGATGAACTTCGATGGCAAGATCAAGAGAATAAGGAAGATATAAGGTTAGCAAGGTCCATATCTTCTTTATGGAGTTTCGCTGATTTCAAAAGCATCAGTGAAAATGTCAGAGATAGCAGAAACAGTGGATGTAATTACTTCCATTACCTGGTCTGCCCTGTCAGCTAGCTTGCAGAGATCCATGGTGGTATCAGCAGAGACCAGCACCATCCTCACATTGGGAGGTAAACATTGCAAGAAAGTTCACAAAGAATAGACATAGCATCATCTGACATACCAAGTTTGTCACCAAGGAATTGTTGCATATGCCTTAGCAGTTGTGTAGGTTTTCTATTACGTAGTTCTTCACCACTAATTATTTGTTGAAATTTGAGTTGCTCTGATGCAGCAGTGCATATTATGAGTTGCACTTTGAGAGCTTCATAAGGGTTTGCAGCAGGAGGCCTGAGTAAAGGTTTCTAATTTCCATTGCAAACTTTGGACTCAAGGAGCTTATGACATAGTCAAAATGGGTCTTTTGAACTGTTATGCCCCTAATGGTAAACTGGCCCTCTATCTGGGAAACCAAACTTCAAGTCAGCAGGCCAGAAAGGTGGTAGCTTCACCCCAACTGCAGCAAGAGTTGGTGGAGAAGCAAGGAGCAGGAGCATCATCATCTGCTGTTAGCAAGGTAAATAGCAAGAGTAAATGGCATTCAGAAGGGGTCACCAATATTGTGTTTGACTATATCTTCTATAACTCAAGAACTTATCCAACTCAAGGACAATGAACCATTTAACAATTACATGACTCACATGGGATGATTAAGTAAACTCATTTCTTAATTAGTTTGATAACATAATCAAGAATATTCTCAGAGTTACTCACTGATATCAATGAATCGAAAATTCAAGACCATGTTAACAAGATGCTATGTCCATACACATGGGTAACACACATTAAGATCATGGCTGCTTCCACCTATTTCCAAGTATCTGTTTACTTTTGCTCTAAGAATTTGATTGTAGATAGGCATGGTTATTGTGAAACCCTTCAGAAAAGTTAATCTTTGGGAACTCAGTGGAAGTAATCTGCCAGAGGACATAAATATAATACATTTGAAGTTATTTCATCACAACAAATATTACAATTTTGTGGTTTCAGTGGATGATGATTTGATATGTAAAATACTTTACAATTATGAACAATGAATCTAGTTCTGTTTAAAAAATATCACACACACACACACACACACACACACACACACACACACACACACACACACACACACACACACACACACACACACACACACACACACACACACACAGTGAGAGCTTAGATCTCCTAGTGCACTGATTGGAAATGGATAATATAACATGAAACACATGCGGTACAGTACATTAGATATTATTCAAATATAATCCATGTACTTACAGATGTAGTCTTCTCCTTCTCTTGTATGAGAATTTTTTCTCAATTTGTTGACTTTAGCCTGACTATGTGTCAGTTTTCTAGGGCTCACCACGAGGAGGTAGTCAACATGAGCTGGGTGGACTGGTGTGGGAAGATGTTGAAGGACAGGAAAATTTTTCTGTCAGTGCTAGATTTGAACTCATAACCCATGGGTTGTTAGTCAAAGAGCATAACTACTCAGCCACCACAGAGCAGTACAGATGTAGTGACCTGAAGTGACTAAATTAGTAGTCCAGTCAGTAAGTACCTCAGCATGACACTATTGGTGAATAAGTTTCTGGCCCATATAAAAGTGATGAACACTCCTAAACAATTATTTGGGCATATATATGGATTAATCTTCCTATTACTGAAGAGCAAATTCAATCTGAATAAAAAAAAATTTTTTTTTAATTATTTTGACCCTATTTGGAAGTAGTCACTAAAAAAAAAGGCAACAAAACTTTTCACTTCTGTTTTACTAAACAGAGCATTGAACTAAGACAATAATAGCCACAACAAATGAAGCACAACATCCAAATCTTGATCTACCAAATAAAACTACACAAAAATATGGAGCACAAACCTTTCAAGATAGAAATATTAGAATACTGCTTCAATAATGGTCATGAATTTTCTACTAGGTATCTACAAAAATATTACTAATTGAGGGGATCCCATGCAACCCCTTACTTTTCTAGGAACTAGAGAGAGTTTAATAACCGGTGAAGCAATTCAATACTAAGGTCATTATCCTTCTTAGCACTATACTGGGATAAAAGAGTAAGTGGCATCATTTTAATAGATCTCTATTGGCCTTACCAATCAATATACTACAATATCTCTGGTGAGAGTCTGAAAGAGAGTGTGTGTGGGCCATATTTTATTGAAAAGTTCAAGTATTTTCAGATTATAAAGAGGACTGAATGATTGCTGTATGATTAACTTTAAGAAAGAGTCATTAGCTCCGAAATTTGTTGCATATTCTGAACATTTGGCTTTTTTACAATAAAAAAAAAAAAAGATAAAAGAGCACTAGAAAAATAATCATAAAAATGGAGTGGGTTGAACCAACATCTTGATCTCACTGGCACAAAAAGATTATGGTAGCCAGGAACGATTCCACTAAAGTGGCTTGCCACAGAAGTGTATTCCTAATGTAGCCTGTTTACAAATAAAAATACACAGACTTTACCAGAAACCGGTATGTTGCTCCCACCAAAGTTCAAAGTTCTGTATTTATCAACGTGGGCCATTTGCGTATATCTGATTGGAGGAAAAGACTGTGTTGGATGATCCCTCCAAGAATGATTCCTCAGCAATGATCCGGCCACGCCTCCTCCCACCCTGCTATAAAAGGGAGCACAGTTTGTGGGGAGAGAATACAACTGCTCTCTTCATATCTTTGACAACTCCAATCATCAATTTTAAACTTTCATCTCTCATTATGACTGGACGTGGTGAAGGTAGCCGAGCCAGGACCCGTATGGCCACCAGGAGCCGGAGCAAGACCCGTACAACTCAATCAGCTCGCGCTGGTCTTCAGTTCCCAGTTGCCAGAGTCCACCGTCATCTAAGGCGTGGAAAATATGCCATACGCATAGGAGCTGGTGCCCCAGTGTATTTGGCTGCGGTCCTTGAGGTCCTTCAGTACCTAGCCGCTGAGATTCTTGAATTGGCTGGAAATGCTGGAAGGACTCCACAATCAACCTCTGGCATCTTCAACTCAATCCAAAATGAGGAGGAGCTCAAAAAGCTAATGAGTGTGGTTATTATGGGCATTATCCCTAACGTCAAAGCTCCACTTTGGCCTGCCTGAAGAACGTAAAGGTGTAACTGTTTATCTTTGAAATAAGTATTTCCTTCTCTTGAATTTTATTTTTTCATACTGACTTTTCTAAAAGCCACCATTTTTCATAATATTTTTTTCCAGGTCGATGTTTCTGTGTGCATACAGGTTGGTGCAAATGATTTAAATTTAAAAAGTAAAAAAATTGAACTAGAGGGAAGGATTTAAATGATAAATGATGCGAGTGAGGTCAGTTAAGGCCATTCCAACACAGTAATTAATTCATATCACCATCAGCCCACACTGGGGATGTTCTCATGAAGTATTCTATTATTCAGCATTTCTAGGTCAAGGTCCATTGTCCAATCTCAAATTAAAAAATTAAAAAATTTTGACATGCTGTCATTTTTGTTGTATGGAGCTCTTTTTAAATCTTAAAATTATGTTTCTGAGTGTTGCAATGATTTTGTGCTCTTCTGGTAGTGTTCCCATACCTTGGCAGATACTTCAATACTATTCTGGGGCAACAACAATATGTGATCTTTTTAAAGAGGCTCTAAGTCCAGACATACAACCAGAGGACTCCAATGTAGGTCTATAGCTCTGTGTCCATTACTTAGCTTTGTGCCCAGTGCCATATCAAACCCAAGGGTGGGCTTCTATGTTTTACTTTGTGGGGCCCACCACCATACAAGTTTTCCTCCCAATACATCTACCAGCTAGAACCCAGTGAATAAACTTCGAAACATTGTCCTATATCAATTTTGCCCAGTTTTTGATGAATTTTAAAAACCATTTTTTTATATTTTTTCATTTTTTAGAATCCATCAGGATAAAATTTGGAGTGAGATTGGTAGGCATCTGGTCCTAGCAGGTCTCAACTCACTGTGTGGGACCTAGGTTTCATTCTTGTCTACCTTATACATACTACATAACTGTTTGTGCCTGTAATGTAACATGGAAAATATATTTAACTCTCATTTTCATATAACTGACGTGTTTGTAGGATCAGTTTGAGACTGTTCATTAGACAGAGTTTCTCTAGACCTTCCAGCTGCTTTCTCATTCTCCAGTTTGAAAACTATGTAAAGATCATCATGGTGAAGAGCATTCCGCTTCTAAACATGGGATTGAGAGACAAAGAATTGTTTTTGAACTTATGAAGCAGACTCAGAGAGAAGGAGCTCAAAAGAAGTGCCCTCCAACATTAAAGCTAAGATATGAAGGACAAATTCTTGAATGACTTCACTGAATATTGTAAAGGTGTGTATCTCGGTTGGAGTCAGTGCTAGGTATTGCTACTGTAGAAAACCGGAGACCATCATTGCACTTTAGAAAGAAAAAGTAAACACATTTATTGCATCAGTCCAGCATATCAAGGACATCTACATGATGTAATAGTGTGATAATTGTGGGTTATGGTGTTGCTTTACAGTAAGAAGAAGTTGAAAATAAGTGATAGGCAACTTCTTCAATGTGAACTGAAAGAACTTATGTTCACACATGGATCGTCACTTGAATATCTTGCTCCATCTGATTCATTGAATGAGATCTACCTCCAAAGCATAGTATGCACAGAACAAATCCAGACACTATACAACTCAGCAGGATATGATTCTGTTTTGGTATCTATTGTGCATCTGCTGTTCATATGGGAACATACTTTCAGTTCAATTTTCCACAGTGCATTGACTGTAAGATGCTCCAAATACGAAGAAAATATACTGATCAATACTCCCAGTAATTGATGCTTAACTATATTGATATTGTTGAGTTTTTTTGTTGGTTTTTTGGTATTAACAAAAAAATATTTTTTATAATTAAATGTTGGCGGTTTGTGGTTTTGATAATGTTACATACATATTGTAGGGAAGTTATAATGAGTCTGCTTCCTTGCTATAGCTTGTGTCACCATTGTATCCTTCCCAAACAATGATAGCAAGATGATCAAAAAGCACATGGAAAGACTGGTAAAGGTCAACATCACCACAAGACAAAATATTGGGCATTAATTTAACTGTATGGTAAAGATAAGTAAGTTATGCCCAGGTTTCTGTGTGTTACTTGTGCCGCCACACAGATCCCATCAAAAACTCACTTGATCTTAATGAAAGTGTATCGTAGACAGTTATCTCAGTCTGAAAACCTTGCAGGTGTCCTGATGATTATCCAGAGCATGTATTTCCTAGGATTGGAGCACTTGATTGCTCTTGCAGTGGTATAACAGTGTCCTGTGGTGGAGGATGTTGAGAGCTAACACATCGTGGTTGCTGCACCACCTGGACTTCAGCAGACTCAACAACATATGTAATATTCAGGCTGTTAATACAGATCGTCTCATCACAATGGCTGACCTGAAATTTGAAGAATTGTCCCCTGTGGCCAATACGCTTAATAGGCCATAATAATATAGCTATAAGGGTGACTTGTGGTTAGCGTGATAAATGAAGACAAACTTAGCCAAAAACAGAGATGTGGGCGATGAGGTTGTGGGGGAGGCATGGTGTACAAGAAGAACAGGTCAGAGATCTGCTGCATTGTCACAAAGGCGGTGGAGCAGTTCTGGAACTGTTTCACTCTTGCCACGACCCATGAACTCCCGAGGGACCATGAGCGGACAACCGAACACTAGTTTTGCTAGAGATGTACCAAGATCATCATCCTTTGGCATTGTCCTGAGGCCAAGCATGACCCAATGAAGTTTGGATGTCCATGATGGTGATTGACAGCATGCTTTAAGGGATGCCTTCATGCTTCGCTCATTTTTAGCCTTAAAATAAAGCAGATGGATAGATTCTATTTTGTTTTATACTGGCCTCACTGAGCAAGAGCTCATCTAAATAAAAATTGTGCTCCAGAAATAATTATCCTCAAAATGTCTCTTGTTTCTTAGATTTTTAAACAGCACTCAAGAGTTTGACAACATCAGGCTGGATTTCGGTAAGCAAAACATTGTTTCCACTGTTTCACCAAATGTATTAGATTTTTTTGGTTTCTTAAAGGAACAAACGGAATCCTTCCAATTACAATAATCTTTAAAAACCTAGTAAATGTTATGAAAATAATCATATAAACTGAATATAGATGATACTATAAACTTATAAACACAGCTGCTGTGTTATGACTGGATTTTATCCTGTCAGTACTAAAAGGCTTCACACAGGTGAGACAAAAACCTACATCCTGGGTTTAAGTATAGTGTAGAAAGCACTAAGTTATGTCACGGTATGCAGTGATTTTAGTAGCCAGCGTGTATTGTAGAAATACAGTGCCAGTACATCCAACAGAGAGTGTTTGCTTGAGTAATCAGTTTCACCTGGCACTGGAACACTAACTCAATATGTACCTGGCCTTTGCGAGTGCTGGACTTGACAACAGGCTCCCTGACAGAGTGTGCTTGTGAAATTCCCTCACTCTCAAGAAATGTCGCTGAATTTTATTATACTTTTCCTCTGAATTATTAATCTGATGGTTAGGTTAACATGGGTTGGGCTCCAGACCATCCAGGAAGACACTGTACAAAATAGGGGAGACTTCCTTCAGTCTTACAAATAACAAACCTAGTCTGCAATCCTCCCCACACATTAGAGGCCTCACCCTATGGACTCCCCACATGCCAGGATGCCCAGCCTTGCTACCACACCTATCCACTTTCTGCTCTACCTACCTTCTACACTGCTCCAACCTCCAACAGCACACAGCTCCTACCTACATCACCTATAGGAGGGAATCCTATGCAGTACATTCTCTACCACACCTCTCTTCCCTACACCACCTCTCTTCATCTCCAACCCAGCTCCCTAAACTGCTCTAACCTACACCTCTAGGACGGAATTCTATGCAGAATATCCTTACTCTACTCCAACCCACAACATTTCTATGAAGGGATCCTATGCAGAACATCCCTACTCTGCTCCAACCCACAACACCTCTAGGAGGGGATCCAATGCATAACATTTCTTACAGTAATTCTACACACATATACATACACTTCTTTATTATCTTATTCATTATTATCTAATTGATGCTATTCATCACACACTTAGATCCACCTCATGCTAGAGATGATGATCCATATTAGCTACTGATGTATCCCTTTGGTTTTTGGGGGTTTTTCATTTCTTGGGATTTTGTGGTTTTTGGTTTTTTGGGGGGTTTCCCCCCCCCCCCCCCCCCCCCCCCCCTTTCCTTAGTGCAGTTGCCATCTCTGAAGCACTGAATTAGTCCTCCCTAGAGGCAATCCCCCACCCCAGAAGCAACTGGTATTTTAGAGCTGCACCAGAGATTTTTATTATTTCTTTTTTTGGTTTTTGTTTTTTGTTTTTGTTTTTGTTTTTTTTTTTGGCTTTGCAGTTACCCCCTCTGAGGCAATGGATCAGCCCTCCCTAAAGGCGATACCCCTCCTCAGAGGCATTTGGTTTCTTAGAGCTGCACCACAATTACTTATTATCTCTTATTTATTATTTAATTACCTATTATTCTATTTTTGGTTGATGATGTCATTGTTTTCTGTTCTTTTTCATTTCCCTGTTGTCAGAGGGATACTTTCTCATGCTAATGCACCACCACAAACCACACCACAGATTACCCTTCAACACACACACAATCCACCAATTTCTATCTCCCTTACCAGTCTGTCAGCCTGAACAAACCCACCTTAGGTCAAAACATCGCTGATTTTTCATGATACTTTTCTTCTGAATTGTTAATTGACAGATTAAGTTAACTTGAGGTGGGTTCTAGTCTGTCCATGGAGATGCTATCTGACATGGGGGGGATCCTCCTTCAGTATTACAGAAAACAAGCCTAGCTCTAGCCCTAACCCTAGCCTTAGACCTAACACTTGTCATCAGATCTGGAGGCACTGAAAAGGAGAAGGAACCATGTTGTGTAGTAGGGACTGGTGCCCAAATTTGGACCATTTCCCGAAGTGTTGGAAGGAAAGTGCACTTGGTGTTATGGATGATGAAGATAGTACAAAATCACTTGGGACCATGAGAGGGAACCTATAAACAAGTTCTGCTAATGAGGTGTTTTGATCATCCTTGGGTGCAGTACGAGTGCATAAAAAAATCCATGGCAAAATATTAAACCAGTTTGAGCTATGCAACTTAGCATGCAAAGCTGACTTCATCTGGCAATGGAATCATTCTACCAATCCATTTTCCTGAGGGTGATAAGCAATGGTGTGATAATATTGAGTCCCAAATAGTTAGCCAACAGCTGTCCATAATTTAAAAGTGAACTGTGACCCTCTATCAAAGGGGATATGAGTTAGCACACCAAACCTTGTTGTCCAATTAGCAATGACAACCTGAGCACAGGAAAGGGTTGTCATGTCCATCAGAGGAACAGCTTCAGGCTAACGAATGAATTGATCCACAATGGTGAAGAGGTAGGTAAATCCTTGAGATTGTGGAAGAGGGCAACTAAATCCACATAAATATGTACAAAATGTGTTAGAAACTTGGCATGATGTACAAGCCTTGGCCCACTCCCTCACTTGTTTAGATAACCATTTCCAAACAAATCTGGCTGCGACAAGCTTTCGAGCTGCCCATATCGAAGCGTGCGAGAGATCATGGATGGCCTGAAACACTTTACGTCTCCAAGAAGTTGGTACCACTGGGCATGGTTGGCCAGTCGATGTGTCACAAAGGATGATATCCTGAGAATATCTGATGGCTATCTCTTTCAGTTGGAGACCAGTAATAGCTGTCTGATTGGCATCCTTTTCACCATCTTGTTGCTGTGCTTCTGCTATTGCTGAAAAATCAATTCCAAGCTCAGTAGAACAGATTCCACTAACCACTACTCATAAAAGGCCATCTGCCACATGGTTGTCTTTACCATACATTGGTTGTGAATTCCCAAATGTAGGCTAATTAACATTGCCGACAAGGATACTCAGGGTCTGACACTTTGGCAAAAGCAACAATAAGAGGTTTGTGGTCTGAATATGCCACAAAATCCCGGACTTCTAAAAAGTAGCAGAAATGGCGAATAGTTAGGTAGAGAGCCAGCAGTTACCGATCAAAAGCGCCATATTATGTGTCTGGATGGCAGAGTTGCCGACTGAAAAAGGCTAATGGTTGCCATGACCTTCTAATAGCTGCTCCAAAAAAGTACCAACTGAAATGTTAGAGGCATCCACTGTGAATAAAGTAGGAGCTGACACATGAGGATGAACCAGCAGTGTGGCAGCTGCCAAAGCTTGTTTGGCAGCTGAAAATGCAGTGAGCATGTCCTGGGACCATTCCACCATCTTTCCCTCTCCATTTGTACTGGCAAAAAGAGGTTGTATAATTGCAGCTGCCTTGGGAACAAAACAGTGATAAACATTTGGCATCCCCAAGAACTCCTGCATTCCCTTGACCATCTTGGGTTTCTGGATATCTAGAATGGCTTTAACTTTTTTAGGTTAAGGGGGGATGCACCATGTTGGTCCACTAAGTGGCCCAGGAATTTGATTGAAGCCATCCAAAAACACATTTGGAGCAGTTAGGAACCAAACCACAATATTGCAGTTTTGAAAATATATTGAACACCAATGATTCTGATAGTCTGCTTTTGTGTGACTAGCCACCAAAATATCATCCAGATAGACAAAAACTAAATCCAGTCCCTGGCAGACTGTGTGGATGAGTTGTTGAAAGGATTGAGCTGTATTAGTGAGTTCAAAGGGTATTCCGAGATATTAAAAAAGTCCAAATGGGGTGATTATTGCAGTCTTTGGAATGTCATTTTGATTAATAGGAACCTAATGATAACCCTTCACCAGATCAATCTTGGAGAAAATTTTCATCCCTACTAAATTAATGGCAAAATCCAAAATGTGAGGAACTGGATACTTATTGGGAGTGGTCACATTATTAAGCCTATGATAATCACTGAAAGGCCTCCAACCAGATCCTTTAGGGACCATGTGCAGTGGAGAGGAGCATTGGCTATTAGAGCAACAAATGATACCTAAAGTTTCCAACTTGTCAAATTCTTCCTTAGCTAGCTTGAGTTTGTCCGGAGGTAAACGTCTAGCTCTGGCACTGATTAGAGGACACTGTGTCTTCACATAGTGTTCAACTCCATGCTTGAGCACTCTTGACAAACTATTTGGTGTAGTAATGGAAGGAAACTCTCTCAGTATATCAGAAAATGCACCACCTACCTGTAGAGCTACCCTGCTGATATGATGGCTGACTTGGGTAGCTCGGGTGAGAGGAATGATTGCATATGATTTAGTATAATTATCCTATGGCCTTTGAGACCAAGCATCAGCCCATTGGTGCACAAAAAATCAGCCCCCAATAATGGTTGGCTAACCTCTGCAATCACAAACTCCCAAGAGAAATGCCTTTCACCAATTACAATGGGCAAAATGCATGTACCAAAGGTGTGGATAGATGATCTGTTAACAGCTTGAAGGGCAGGGCATTTAGAGGGAGTATGCCTATCATTGACAGAGGGTGGGATAACACTAACTTATGCACCCGAGTCCACTAAAAATTTACAACTTGACGATTGATCCCATATAAGTAGCACAAAATTTTTTGAAGGGCCAACCACTGAGGGTACTCCAGGTGGTCGGCTTCCTCATTTTCGGTACCTCAAAATTGATGGCTGCAACCCTATCATTCCAGGGGCAGGGTGGTACACATTTATATGCTTCATCCCCGAATTTTGCATGATAAGCACATAAATCATAGAAAACCACTTGCCTTTTTCCTCATTTACAACCACCACCACAAGGTTGCCTTCCAACTTGATGAGGAGGATATGAAGTTGAGATCTTCTGGGAGGAAGAAAAAGCAGCTAACTGTCCAACCTTGACAGACTCTTGAATAAAGTCAGCTTGTTTAGCTATTTCATCAAGGTCAGTAAGACCTGCAGATGCCACTTGCTTGGGGCAACTCCATTAGGAAAGTGGGCAGCCACTTTTGTTTGAAAAGGGCTGTACCCTGTAGACCCCTCATGAAAGCTACATGTCTGATTGTTTCATATCTCCCAGCGAACCAGCATCTAAAATTCTTTCTGCTATCTGTTCATTCCAAAGGCCATAGTGGCCAAAAGGACCTGTTTTAGGTTGTTGAACTCATCAGCCACTGGAGGGGCTCATGAGAGTAGCCTTAAGGCATGTTGGATAACCAAGTCAAACGCTGCTACTACATAGTAGTATTTAGTTTGGTCCACCGGTCCACTGTAACATTCTTGAGTGCAAACTGGGCTTCACACTGGACCAACCACAACTCTGGGTCAATGGGATAAAATGTAGGAATATTGATCGCTACAGACTCTACTGCAGCACCAGGCGCTATGGGTCCATTTGAAAAAATCACAGGTGTGTTGTGACAAGTCTCAGGTCACCACTTTAGCAGTAGCTAAATATTTTGTACTGACAAGATTCAGAACCAAGACAAGACCTATTTTCATAGAATCCTAATATCAATATCAATTTACAAGAAATAACAAGTCTGCTTTTGACATCCCTCGGAAATAATGAACCGTTATAAGCTAAACTGGAAGACTGAATGAGGAGAAGTGCCTGAAATAACCTGGGAAGCTATAATCCAAGAACTTAAATAAAATGGAATAAAACAAGTGCTGCATTCTAATGATAAATACTTACTGTTTGAATTGTTTTTGACAGACATACAGGGAGATATAGGGGATACTGGGGCATTGGGAGTTGAATGTAATCAGTTGCACAAAGTTGGAAGACTAGTGTGAAATGTAATGATTCTATATGTAATGTTGTTCACTCTATCCTCAAAGAGAGGTGAATATATATCTCCAAATTATAAATAAATTAACTAAATCTCACTGACAGCTACTTCAATACAAGAACTTATTCATCACTGTTATAGTTTTGTTTATTTTGGTTGGGGGATTTTTGTGTAGATAAAATAGGAGGGGTAGGGAGACAACACCCTTCTGACTCAACTTAAAAGAGTTTACTCACTATTTTGCATTGTGTATTTCCTGTTTATTCAGCTAGGTGATACTTAATAGTTTCAATATATGTGTGCTAGTGATTTACTTATCTTGTAACATTACTCTTTCTGGGTTACCTTTCAACCAATAATAAACTCTGAAATTGTTACCTAATGGAGGGATAACAAAACCCATGCTGGTGATTGGAGACAGAGCCAAGCAGGAAAAAAATATATGAAGAAACCTCAAATAATTTGGAAAACGAACAAACTTAAATGGCTATGTAGTTCCTGAGAATATGGTATTATTCTACATTTTTCGCATCATATTCTTGACAAAAATATAAATACAAAAAAGTATAATTATGATAATCTTTAATATAATATTTAACGATAAACTAATGATATAAAAGTAAATTGTTTCAACTTTTAACCAAATGTATTGTAATGTTTTCCATCAAGGTCAATCCCATATAATATGGCATCCTTTTTTCTCCAATGTTGCATACATTATAGTTATTTGCAGCTAAGCTTTGCCTGGCTGTTTAATGAGAGCTGGTTGAGCAATATTGTACCCTATTATACTCAACTGTTGAGACATGTGAAATAAGTAATATGTAAGGAAGTTAGCCCAATTAGCTACTCCATACTCTACACTTTCAGGGATAATTTCTGGTACTAAGATAGATGTATCTTCAAAATTTTAGGATCCATCCACCACACTTTTCAATATAAGGACGATAGCTAAAATTGGCCCATTTTACCCCCACCCCCCTCCCCCTCAAAAAAAAACAGCAACCAACCATAAGAAAAGTAGTATTTACTTTTAAGAATAATGATTATGATCAAGACAGACATTGTAAGATCATTATTTTTTGGATCCAAATTAAATCTTAGATTTTTTAATTAATTGATTTTCTTATAAATGATCGAAAAGAAATTGTATCAGAGAATTTACCATATAAATTTAACAGGAAAAGTATCAAAAAAATATATATACCAACAACATTGTTTTCTATGAAATACTATACTAGAGCTATATAGGACTAGGGCTAGGGATAATAATTCAATAATTCTTGTTGATTTAAATCAAATTATCTATTAAAAACTTAACACAATTTTTTAACAAACAAAAGTTACTATGTTCACTTAGCACTAAATAAAAACATTTTTCTAGTCCTGTGGAGACAACATGCCAAATTTCATTGGACTGGAACATTAGTTAAGAGTGTTCCATGTCACAAAACAACACCCATTGACTAAACTACATCTGTAACCACCCAATCTGAACAAAACTTTCTTGAGGAGGTGCAGCGATATGCTCTAATTGATCCCTAAATTGTGTGAATATTCATCAAGCAGATAGGAAGAAGTTAGGGTCCAGACAGACAGACAGACAGACAGACAGACAGACAGACAGACAGACAGACAGACAGACAGACAGACAGACAGACAGACAGACAGACAGACAGACAGACAGACAGACAGACAGACAGACAGACAGACAGACAGACAGACAGACAGACAGACAGACAGACAGACAGACAGACAGACAGACAGACAGACAGACAGACAGACAGACAGACAGACAGACAGACAGACAGACAGACAGACAGACAGACAGACAGACAGAAGTTCACTTCAGGTGTGGATGATATGGGAGCATACCTACAAATGTTAGAATCAACAGCGGAAGCTGGTACATGACCTCCAGCACAATGGAGCACTTACCTAAGGAGCTCTCTATCAGGACAAGATCTAATAGCCGTAGCCTCATCGACTGCAGCCAAGCAGAAAGACTATGATATGGTTTAAAAAAACATTATTAGCTACTTACCGTATATCTTCAGAACCTATCGAAGAAGGGTTTTTGAGAGGAGCTTTGACAGCAGTAACCCTGATGCTTGGTTCCAGTCATCTAAACAATCTTATTCACAGTGGATTGAGGCCTCACCTAAATGCCAGTTTGATGCTGTCTTTTACAAGCTCGCCCTCATGAAACTACCTCGCTGGCTGGAGTTGCTGATGATAAACCTCAACCCATTCTCCTTCAGAGATCTACAAAAAAACTAAGACTAAATTGTGGGATGGTAGTTCGGGGCAACAAGGAATTAACTGCCTGGACTAGGTCAGTACTAGTAAGTGGGGCCAAAGTGACAGCCTTGTTGGACACAGGGTGCACTAAGTCTATTGTGCATCCTAAGTGTATCGGGGAGGACATCTTCCCCCCCCCCCCTCCCCCGTGGAGCATAGCATATAATACAGCTAGTTTTAAACAGGCTTACTTATCTGCAGCCAGGATTAGGTTGCAGATGGATGATCAGAGGAGTGATGAGATGGCTGTAGGGGTGTCTGGGCATATTAATGTTGATATGTTGTTAGGCCATGACATTCCTCAGTTAAGGAAGCATGTAAGGAAGGCCCTGGATGCAAAACCCCAAGAGATACATCCGACCCTGCTCACCCCCGAGACAACCCTCCATAGCAGCATGGTGACCACACGATCTCAGCAGAAGGCCCAAGATCAGTTAAAGAAGACTGAGCAACTCCAACAGGAATTGGGCAGACCACTAGTTCACCCGTTCATGGAAGATTGTCTTGGAGACAGAGCAAGAGTGGAAGGAGTGAATACAGTGGACGAACCAAATCCATCTACCCTGGATGAAGCAAGGACTCCTCCCTTGACTGAGCCACAACACATTAATGCCATGAAACACTGAACCATACAAACCAAAGCTTAATATATATATATATATATATATATATATATATATATATATATATATCATATATATATGAAAATAAAAAAAACATTTCTTAAAATAAAAATGGTAAGTAGGGATGATGTCTCAGCAAAAAGTGCAGAAATAAGATTTCCGTGACAGCGTGTTGCAAAATCCCTACTTCACCGATTCCACATTCTCACATAATGTGTAAGATGTGATGCCAAAAGACTGCCACCTCTTCAATTAGCTTATAGTCAGTTCATGTAGAATAATTATTCTAAGTTCACAGGAATTTTGCAACACTGACTGTTACATTATCATGTAGAATTCTAAGCTCACAGGAATCAGTGAAGTAGGGAATTTCGTAACACACACTGTCACAGAATTTTTTATTTCTGCACTTTTTGCTGACACATCATCCCTACTTACTGTTTTTATTTCAAAGAAATGTTTTTTATTTTCACTCGTTTCCTTTAGTTTATGCACACTGTCAGATAGCTGACTACAGTATTGGATTGGCATCTTGTATACATCTGATTGTCATCCACAAGTGCACACTCTACCTGAACCTCTCCAGAGGGAGTGCATTCTCCCAGTAGAGTACTCAATTACCCTTAATTAATTATCAGGAAGAAACAGTTAGCTAGCTATAACAATTCTATGGCTAGCTGTAACAAATTTAGCTACTGAATTTAACTTACACTCTTTGGAAGCGTAGCTCTGGTAATGATATTCATAGCCTCACACACAAACCGGTTGTTTTTTTTTATTGTGCATGTAGAATTGGAGTGCCAAAATGGCGGTTTCAACTTAACACTGCAGCTATTAGTCTGGGATATACTTCAGTAGTTTGTTAGCATGGTGGAGCAATTAAAGAGGTCGTAGACCTGATCCAAGGAAATCGTAAGCTGTTAGTATAACTATTGCAAGTTTGCTGTAACCAGCTAGGCTGTAGCCTTGGAAATTAAGAATAAAATGAATAAAATGAAAGATGGTGAACATTTGGTGATTTGGACGAGTCTGGGCTTGCTACTTTAGCTATTGATTTGGAGGCCAGAAATTATCTTGGTAGTTTGTGTTGCAGCTTATATGGGCTGCAGGTGATTTTTTTGTAGACTAGGTTTGAGCCATAGCAGAGAAAAAGCTTTCATTTTGTATTAGTCTATGAGGCCACCTTTTTTTTTGGTGATCATCCCTACTTCAAGAGTAATACCATACTCTCTGATATTAAAATGGGTATGTGGATCTAACTCTTAGGTCCAATCTTTATTCAAAGTTAGTTCATTTTGTTTTGTTTGTTTGTTGTTGTTTTTTTCGCACTCTTTCTCTTTAGCACCAATGAGAAGTGGTGTAGCAAGGAGGGATCTTTTGCCCATGCTAGGATGGGTTTACAGTTTGACGCTCAGGCCCTGTGTAGCATAATGTATCTGTAGTGTAAGCATTGTTAACCTTATTGTTGTTGATTAGTACTTTCATTTTTTAATACTGACCATGCTCACTCAGAAGTGGAAATGACATGTTTTGTTGATCTTGTGCTTGTGTGCAACTTGTTAGTTATAAAGTTATCCGTCTTAATCCTTAAAAAGAATCCAAATAAGGATACGACAAATTGGCGACTGAGGATGGGATGAAGATGGCTTCAATCCTTGGGATGGTCTAGGAATTTGAAAGAAAGAGAGAGGAGTGGTCACAGTATGTTGAGCGACTGGACCATTTCTTTGTAGTCAACAATATCGTTGATGGAGATAAAAGAGAGCATTTTTCTTGTCTGTGGTAGGACCAAAGCGTACAGAATGTTAACTAGCTTGCTATCGCCAGAGAAACCAGGAGAGAAAAGCCGGCCTGACTAAACCCCGGAATAGACCAGAATAGACCAGAATAGACCTGAATAGACCGGAATAGTCAGGAATAGACCAGAATAGAGCGGAATAGATCGGAATGGACCGGAATAGACCGGAATAGACCCGAATAGACTGGATTAGACCCCGGAATAGACCGAAATGGACCCAGCCAAAATCCCTCTGCTGCTTTCTGTAGTTATATAAGTTGTCTGAATCGATCTCCAGCATTAGTCACTGTTGTCAACCAGATTAGGATTATTTGTGCAGTTTTACAGGAGGTTGGTCTTTAGTTCAGGACTGTACTTCACATAAGATGATAAGATTTTATGTCATATCAATGTAGCTAGCCAATAGTTGTGGGGAATCTAGTTAGCTATATCAGATGATCATAAAAACATAATAAGTCAGAATCATTACCCACAGCTGCCAAATTCAGATGTTTTTGTTTTGTTTTGTTTTGTTTTTTATATTTCTTATTGCATCAAATTGGCTGATTCCAAGAGCTGTGTTATTTAAAGATGCTGGCCTCAATGCTTTAATAACTATCTTTGTTGATCTTGCATGAAAAAATCAGCAAGAGTATATATCTGTAGCTACTTGTGTCCTGTGTTCTGTTTGAATAATTTTAACCATTTTGAACAGTCTCTGCAGGTCAGTATTGGAGTATAGAAGAACCATTATAGCTTTAGCCAGACTGAGAAGTATCAGAAATAACATTAGTGCTTCCATTCTTATTACATTAATGAATGTATGGAAGTAACTGTACACAAGTAATATCAGCGTTCTGATTTGTAGGGTTATAAGTGTATTTCACATGCTTAAAATGAAGAAAATTAATAAACAGCACACGCTCTCTCTACCTCTTCCGCACCTTTTCCACATTGAACTTTTTATATTTCAAGATGCTCCTGCATCCTCCACTCAATGCACCTCATCACTAGCACATGCTTATCCAACTCCCTCTTTCACTGACATTGTATATCCATAACCCATTCAAATCTGGGCTTCCTACCTTTGTACCCCTCATGCATGCAAATGCATGCACGCAATCACAATGCAAAAATGCAACAACACCTGAACACACGTGCACATATCAAACACACATACACACACACATACACACAACTATAAAATTACTTAATATGAGTTTACATTAATAAATTACATATAATGAATGAAATGTTTCATGGATGATCTAGCCTGTCATAATAGTTTATATTAACTTTTGTAGTATTAGGTCAGTTCTGATTTTCTCTCTTCTTGATGGTACATCACTCTATAATGAAAAGTAAAATGTGACATTAATTACAGTTACATTTGTAGAATAGGCATCTATGCCCAAAACTTCATATTGTGCATACAATATAATTTGAGACAAGAATAATAATTAATTTTTTAAAATCATAATGCAATCATCTATCCGTAAATAATACTACTCTCAAACGTAAATAATACTACTCTCAAACGTAATTTCAAATCATCATTAATTATTAAGATTTATTTGGGGTAGCACTGGGAGTGCATAGATTGAGTTTTGTCTTAGGTAAAGCTCTGTGAGAAAAGAAATAAGGAATTCAAAAGAAGCCCAAGAAACTATTGCCAATAGATTAAGGCACACCTCTCCCAAGCTCAAAGTCGGTGGTTTGTATTCTGGATTGGTATTTCTTCCCCCTTACTACCAATTTCCACATCCTTTTTTTCCCTATTGTTCATCCAAAAAAAATCCTCCTTATAGTTAACACATTGTGCAAATTAAAAGGTTTGCTATGAAGGTATGTTGAAGAAAGTATGACAATATATCAAAATTGCCACTCATAAAAACTCCACAGTCAAAATAATTCTGTTGGAGCGGAGTGGTATATCCTAAAAATGTTTTAATAACCATATTACTTAAATGAATGTGAAATGTGATGGGAGCTACATGAAATACTCCAAGCATACCTTGGTGTAACACATTTTTCAATTTTATGAAATCACTAAATTGTTGGAATATTTATATATTACAGTTGAAAGTTGTTACAAATTGGGCATACCATATAGAGTATGCATACAGACTGACAACTGGATTCTGTATAGACATTGCTGGGTCACACTGGATTGCACCTCTTACTTTGGCATATTATTGTATGCAAAGCACCAGGAATATACTATAGGAGATGCTGCATCAGGTATAATCCCTATCGAACATTTAAATATTCAGTAATCAAATTTCTGTAAGTGACCAATAGAAATAGTCATAATCAGTGATTGACAGAAAGTTCCACCATTGTAAATATTTTCACAAACAAATACGAAGTAAAAAAAAATATGAGGATTTCCTCATCCACCTCAGCACAAGAAATCTGCAGATATATATTGGATGTACAATATTTCAACAGAAAAAAAAAGAGAAAGAAAGTAGAAAAAGAAGGGGGAAATATATATATATATGTATACACACACACAGACACACACACACACACACACACACACACACACACACACACACACACACACACACACACACACACACACACACACACACACACACACACACACACACACACACACACACACACACACACACACACACACACACACACACACACACACACACACACACCTTGAACCTTGAAGCTGCCCATGGTACAAAGTACCATGATGGCAGTGTCCTGGATGAATCCAGGACCAATGGCATTAACTTTGCTTATGACTGCATCACACAGAAATGTTGGTGTCTGGTCACATCTCCTTGTCTTTGAAATTTCCTTCCACAGGCACAACTTAGTGTTCTTAATTAATATTGCCTGTTAGCTGAGCAGGTGTTCCATAACCTGGATGTTGAAATCTTCTCTACACCATCTAAACACAAATGAAACCACCCCTTCCTGTCCTGGCAAAACTCATACCATCTATCATACACACCAATTGCCTGCAAATCCACTTTCAGAACATCCCTCCACCTCTTCTTTGTCCTGTGGCATGGTTTCTTCATGTTAAGCTCCCCAAACAACGATCTATTTGGAAGCCTTTCTTCATCCATGCGACCCACATGACCCAGCCATCTTAAAAGCTGCTCCAAAATGATATCAGAGATAGAGTGCTGCATGCCAAACCTATGTGATAGTCTTTGAGATGCTAATCTTTCATTCCATTGTTGGTACCTCATCACACCCAGGATTGTCCGAATACAATGATTATGGAAAGAATTCAAACGTCTTGTATGCACAGCCTTCATCGTCCAAGTTTCAGCTCCATACAGTAATATAGCTAGAACAACTGCCCTATACACTGCTCTCTCTGTGGCCAATGAGAGGTCTTTGTTCTTAAATACTGGCACCCTCAAACATCCAAATGCCTCACCAACAACCATCCCTTTTGTCTTCTCAGTACTCATAGTCAGGCCCCATTCACTTGCCACTTTCACAAACTCTGCTGCTACTGACTCAAAACTATCCTGCTACTGACTCAAAACTATCCCAAGAGGTTGCATACAATGCCATATCATCAGCAAACTGGGACTCAGTTACTCTCATCTCACTCAATCTAGACTTAGCTGTGCGGTCCCCAACCAACTTCCTACCATGCTTACATAACACACTCACTCCTGCACCACTACTCCTATTGCGCAAATCATCCACCATAGCACTAAAGTAGACATTAAATAATGTGGGTGCCAGGGTACATCCCTACCGTAAGCCATTCCGGACCTCAAACCTATCAGTTACAGTCGAACCCACTCTAACCTCAGTATGCAACCCCTCATGGAAAGACTTCACAGCATTCAACATTTTTTCTGGCATACCATACTTCTCTAGGACCTTCCATAGGGTTTGCCTGGGCACTGAATCATAATCCTTCCTCAAGTCTACAAACAACACATACAATGACTCGCCATGTTCCCTCGCTTTCTCCACAAGCTCTCTAGCAACAAAAATCATGTCTGCACAACCACTGCTCCAACATTTCATGGTATTCATCCCCCTTGGCAGGGGTTTTCAGTTTATGGATGGCAAAAGGCAAAGAAATCTTCTCTTTTCTTTTGGCAGAATGAGGTACAGTAACCTTTAGCTTAGCTCTTATATGCTTATGGTCAGTCCAGCAGTTTGCTCCACTCATCACCTGTACATCTCTGCAAACAACTCTCTGTTCAGCCCTCTTCACGACAAAGTCTATCATGTGACATTTCTTTGTTGCTGGGTGTGTCCAAGTCCCTTGATAGATTTTCTTCTTCTTGAACCAGGTGTTCATGATTGAGAACTGAATTAATGCACAGAATTCCAAAAAATCCTCGCCCATGAAGTTATGCTCACTCAAGCCATGCTTCCCTATAACACCTTGCCATAGATATTCCCTGTGTCCAACACACCCACCCTAGCATTGAAATCACCCAACACACACACAGACAGATATGGATGCTAATTATGCTAGCATAAACAAAAAAGGATAGGTGCCAACTTTTTTTGAATTATGCAAAAATATTATAAAGTAGTAGCTAGCAGTCAATAATATTAGATACCTTCAACATCTGTTCTATAATTGCCTAGCTCAGTCCACCAGCACAGGAGAAGAAACGCTCTGTAGTCTGACTGCAGTTCTCATTGAGAAGATGCGCGTTTTTACTCGGTCTATCCCGGTCTATTCCAGTCTATTCCGGTCTGTTCCGGGTTTTAGTCAGACCCGAGACAGTTGGTGAAGCTTTTGAAGAAGCAGTACTATCCAAGACCGTCTGAGATCTTGCAATGGTTTAAATTCCATAGCGAGTGAGGAAAGCAGACGAGAGTGTGTCTAGCTATGTAGCGGAGCTACGCTCGCTCGCTCGCTGTTTTTTGCAAATTTGGTGCTACGTTGGAAGTTATGCTCCGTGACCGTTTAGTTTGTGGGATAAACAACGAAGGTATTCAGAACAAGCTATTGGCAGAGGCTGATTTAACCTTTGGGAAAGCGTTGGATATTGCAAGAATTCTGGAAGTTGCTGCATAAAATTTGCTGGACCTCAGATCAACCTGCAGGACACCAGGAAATGGTGTAAGTCAGCATGACATAAATGAGGTGCATGCAAGAAATACATTCAAAAAGAGCACTGCTAAAGGCAGTTTATCAAGTGAATATTACAGGTGTAGAAAACCTGGGCATATAGCCACAGCTTGTAGATTCAAGGACTCTAAATGTTATTTATGTGGGAAAATTGGACACTTGAAACAGGTCTGCAAAAGTCGTAAAAGGGACTGCAGGTGGTGTAGACTGATTCTGTTGACATTCATAGCATCCACCTACTAACTCTTCAATGTCTGCATTGATCCCCGGCCACCAGACATACATTTTTGTAAGTGCTTTCATATGACACATTACCTGATGCCCTTCATGCAGAAACATCAGCATTGCTTTCCTTCCTAGTTCTGGAACCACTTCTCCAGCAAGGCTGGCCTAGTCATGGTGAACCTTTCTTAACTCCTTTTTCTCAAAAAAGACAGAGCTATCACTGTATGAAGGTTGCATTTTGTGGGGATTGGGAGTGGTGGTTCCAGAACCAGGAAAGAAGGCAATGCTAATATTACTGCATGAAGGGTATCAGGGAATGTGTCATATGAAAGCACTTGCAAGAATGTAGGTCTGGTGGCCGGGGATCAATGTAGACATTAAAGAGTCAGTAGGTAGATGCTATGAATGTCAATAGAATCTGTCTACACCACCTGCAGCCCCTTTGAATCCATGGAGTTGGCCTACACGTCCATGGGCATCATTACACTTAGACTTTGCTGGTCCATTCCTAGGATGGATGTTCCTCATACTGATAGATGCACATTCTAAGTGAATTGAAGCATATGAAACTGTTTCAGCAACATCTACAGTTGTTATGCAGGAACTCAGGACCGCATTCGCAAGATTTGGTTGGTCTGAGACCATTGTCACTGATAATGGCACATGTTTTGTCAGTTCAGAGTTCGAAGAATTTTTGCAGAAAAATGGCATTGGACATATCACTTCAGCACTGTATCATCCAGCTTCTAATGGGCTAGCGGAACGGGTGGTGCAGATTGTTAAAAAAGGGCTCAAGAAGGTTACTAAGGGTAGCATTTCTGATAAACTTGCTAATGTGTTGCTATCCTATTGGATCACGCCACAAGGAACTACGGGAAGAGCTCCTTCGTAAATGTTGTTGGGGAGGAGGCCAAAAACAAGATTGGACCTAGTGAAGCCTCACACAGCAGAGCATGTGGAGAAAAAGCAATGACAGCAGAAATCTAAGCATGATGCAACTGAAAGAGTATGAACATTTCAGATGGGTGATCATGTGTGGTTCAAGAATTTTGGAAGTGGTAAACATTGGAAACCTGGTAGTATTACAGGAAAAGGTTTGTAATGTTACTTTCTCAGTACAGTTGAATGATGGGAGGATACGGAGAAGTCATCAAGATAACTTACGACATTGACAGAAACCAGATGTACCAAAACTCTCTATCAGTCAAGACCAGACTGAGGCATCTCCACCTGTATTACCAGGAGTGGAAGAACAGCCTGAAGAAGTTGTAGACTCCACTACAAGGGACTTGCAATCTCTGGAAGAGGTTCAAGTTCGCCCAATATAAAGAAATTTTCCCCCTTCCAGGAAGTAATTACTAGGCACAATTCCACCCCATGCCTGGGTTTCTTTCCAACCAGATCAAACTCAGTTTCTCACTCTGAGCAAACTGGCTTCCCTCAACAACTGAGATGTAGTATATAATTCCATAACTCAGAAACAGTACAGATATATATATACGGATAATAACACTACTGACCAATAACTATACAGGTCACTTAAACACTTCAACTGAATAAAAATACACAATCACTTGACTGACTAAAAATACAATTTTCTCTCCTTTATAATTTACGAGCAATCTCCCTTATGATGTCACTATGTTTCCTTGCTAATTATCTGCAAGCGTTTCGATATGTTGTTCTTTCTCCGACATTCCCCCAGCGGGTTCAAACCCCAGCAGGGTCCTTTTTTCCCCCTTTTTTTCTTCTTCCCCTCCATCCTAAGATTGCGATCCCTTCGGCATTGGCATTGGCAGTCCCAGCCCTGTGTGACACTGTAAATTGATAAGGCTGAAGTGCTAGAGCCCATCTGGCCACTCTTCCATGCGAATCTTTCTTGCTCGTAAGGTGGGTAAGGGGGTTGTGATCAGTCTCCACCTGAAATTTTGTACCCTGTAAATACGTTCTAAAATGTTTGATACCTTGCATAATTGCTTATGCTTCCCACTCTATTGCTGAGTACCGGGTTCTCTTGGTAAGAGTTTCTTTGAACCATAAGCGATAGATGCTCCTCACCATTCTCATTCTTTTGACTGAGCACATACCCTCACCCAGTGGCTGAGGCATCCATTTGAAGGATAAACTTTCTTGCCCAATCCGGGGTGATCAATACAGGTTTACAAGTAAATGCTTCCTTCAGTGAGTTAAAGGCACACTCACATGCCTCAGTCCATTTGACTACATTTTCCTTGTTTTTCTTTGTTAGTTCATTGATAATATTCACATAGTCCCAAGAACGCCCATACTTGCTTCTTCCTTTCAGGTCTTTCATATTCTTTCTCTGCCGACACTTTGCAATCCATGGATCTTACTTCTCCACCACCCACTATGTGTCCAAGATAGGTCAATGTGTTCACAGCAAAGTTGCATTTTTTTCCTTTAATTGTGAGTCCTGCTTGTTATAATTAATTAAATATCATGGTTAAATGTTTTACATTTTCTTCCCATGTATCACTACGGATCAAAATATCATCTAGGTAGGCAGTGGCAAACCCATGAAGACCTTGCAAAATATGGTCCATCAACCACTGGAAGGTTGAGTGTGCTGACACTAATCCAAATGGCATGGTAACAAACTGATACTTTCCATATGGAGTAATAAAAGCCATTTTCAATTTACAATCACTTTCCATTGGAACCTGGTGATACCCTTTGGTAAGATCGAGGGTGGTGATGTATTTTGCTTTTCCAATGTTGTTTATCAAGTCTTCGATATGGGGAAGAGGGTATGGGTCACCTAGGGTTGCTGCATTAAGTTTCCGATAGTCCACACATTGACGAGTAGTTCCATCTTTTTTAGGTACCAGTACAATGGGTCCTGCCCAGGGACTCTTTCAAGGTTCAATGATACCTTGTTTCAATAACATCTGAATTTCTTCTCTTAGGAACACTTGTGCTGTGTGTGCCAGTCGATAAGGTGGTAATCTAATTGGGGGTGAATCCCCAGTAGGAATGTCATGATGCACCAAACATGTCCTCCCAGGTATGTCCTGGATAACATTCTTGTAGTCTTCCTTCAAACATGTGAGTTGAGTGTTTTGCATGAGAGAGAGTGCATTTGACTTCATTTGCTTATTCATATAGAACAGGTCGTCTACTTCCTGATCTTCGGCCAGGAAAACTGCAGGAGCTGGTGAAGTCCAACACTTCATTGCATTTGTGTGGAATGTTTTGAAACGCTTTCCACTAGTTCCTGTGTCTACCTGGTAAGTAATCTCCGTGATTTTCTTCGTAATTATGAAGGGACCCTGCCACTCATTAAGTAATTTGTTCTTTTTAGTTGGTCTAAACACTAAGACAAATCACCCACTTCAAACTTCCTTACTACCACTTTCATAACATGGTAATGTTTCTGAATTTTCTTTTCTCTCTCTTTATTTTGTTGGGCAATATCTCTGACAACTTCCATATTCCCTTTCATCACTCGTATGTATTCAGTTACATCCACCTCACTCTGTATTTTCTTTCCCTTTCAGAATCTCACTAACTCATCTAGTGGCATCCTCATTTCTCTACCAAAAAGGAATTGGTAAGGGTAAAAACCAGTTGTGGCATGCATCGTCCCACGATATACCCACAGCACAAAAGGTAAACATTTGTCCCATTCAACCTTAGTATTCTGTGTGAGCTTCCTTAATAATCTTTTTAGGATTGAATTAAAACACTCCACCATGCCATCCGTTTCCGGATGGTATGGGTAGGTTCTTATCTGATGCACCCCTGTGGTTTGGCAAAACTGCTTGACCACTTTAGAAATGAAGTTAGTTCCATTGTCTGTCAACAATTCCTTGGGTATTCCAACCATTGCACACAAATCAATTAGGCAGTTCACTACAGTGTCGGCTGTACAATTTTTTAAGGCATAAGCTTCTGGCCACTTAGTAGCATAGTCCATTGTCACCAAAATATATATATTCCCATCCTTTGTTCTTGCTAAGGGACCAAAAACATCCATTGCTATGCGTTGGAATGGGTTGGCAAATATGGGTAAGGAATGTAACGGGGCTCTGGTAACCACAGTCGACTTTGCACTCTGACACACAGGACATGACTTACAAAGTTCTTTAATGTCCAACACAATGCCAGGCGAATCCATTCTTCTGCGTACTGCCTCCAACGTCCTCTCCAGCCCGAAGTGTCAGCTATCACCAAGTTGTGGGCCAACTGTAAAACTTTCACATGAGCCACTTTGGGAACTACAATCAGATCCTTCCCCTGTACATGATAGGGCTTCCTCATCAGGATCTTCTCCTTCCAGAAGTAGAGGCTGTTCTGCTGGGCTGCTTTTACTCGAATTTTTTCCAGGGAGGAGTCTGTCAACTGTTCTTCTTTCAACTAATTCGCTGAGATAGTGTCAAAAATATTCTGTTCACTCGTCAGTGCACTTGTAGAACCCAGTACTAGTTCTGGCTCTGCCACGCTCTCTTGTGGTGGTTCATGACCAGGGTCATTTTCTTTGTCTAAATCATCACATTTTCTTCCTCGGTCAAGGGAAGAATCCTGAGTTTGTTGTTGGGGGATGGATTTGGCTCTTTTCTTGGACTCACTCCCTCTCCTGCTGCTCCATCTTCAGGGCAACCTTCACCCTCACATCCACTGCCATGGGCTCCAGGGTGTGGATGATTGGTTTGTCCAATGCTTGTTGGGTGGAACTTTCCTCCTCTTGTTGAGCTCGCACCTTCTCCTGCCCCCTTGTCGAGCTCGCACCTTCTCCTGCCCCCTTGTCATCGCTAAAGCAAACTCAGTGGTGGTGGATGTAGATGGAATAACATCACTCTTTACTGTGATGGATTCGGTCTCCCAGGTTTCTACCTTCATGGCCTCGCTGAGGTATCTTCAAAAGTGGGGTACATCATGGCCTAGTATCACATCTGTTTTGATGTGTTTTGATACCCCTACTACCATTTCCACCTCTTTACCCCTTTTCACTTTCAGCACTACCCTGGCCGCTGGAAACTCAGTCCTGCAGGCACTTGCTCTACTATATGCAATTTTCCATGGCAAGTAGTCAGATTGCTGAATACACCTTGGATACACCATGGATTTGGTGCACCCTGTGTCCAGCAGAGCTATCACAGTTATACCATTTACTTCTACTGGCTTAGTCCAAGCAGGTAAGCTTTCATATTTTCCCTTCACCATGCAGCAATTCACCCCCTCCATTTTGACTCTGCAATCTCTTCTTATATGCCCCAATTTCCCACATCTAAAACATTTTACTTGCTTGTCGTTGTCCTTATGTGGTGTAGGATTGCTCTCTCTTCTTTTCTTGTATTCAGGTGTCCTGTTTCTAATTGGTGTGGTCTATGGAGGTACTTTATAAGATCCTAGGTCAATTTGCCTTGCTGGGTCCCCTTCCTTTTTTGAATTTCCCGGGTACCTAGCCACTGCCTCAGAGAGCTCTTTGAATGTACTTGGGTTTAAGTTCCTCATCTGCCCCTGCAGCCAGGGAGGTAATTTTTTAAGGGCTAGCTCATGGAGCACAGTCTCTAGCGGATCCCTGTTAGAGGTCTCAATCCATTGATTGAAATCCTGTTTGAAGCTCCTGAACCAAGCTTCAGTGTTGCTGGAGTTAAAATGAGTTTCAAAGATTCTTTTCCTGTATGTCTCAGATGAAATATGGTATGTTCTTAATAATGTTCTTTTTACCACCTCATAGTCTATTTGCTCTGAAGCTGCCAGTGATGCCACTGTCACCAGACCCTGCCCAGACAGTGCACTTCTCAAGTACACACACCATTGGGCTGGAGGCCATTCTCCAGCTGTAGCTGTGGCTTCAAACATTTGGAGGAAAGCCCCCATATCATCTACTCCCTCCACAAACTTTTGCAAGGTGAGTCTTGGTGCTGGTGGTTGAAGGGGTGCTACTCCTACAGCTGCTGGTGCTCAAGCTTCAGCAATTATCTGCATCCAACACTCCTGTTGAAGTCTATCTTCATCCCTCCTTTACTCTTCTCTCTCTGTTCTTTTATCTTCAGCTTTCAGCCATGTCATCATGAATGTGTTGATTGGGTCTACTTCAGCCACCTCAAGGTCAGGTAGGTTGACTAAACTTCTCAGTCTTCTCCTTCCCTCCTACATTTTTTAATAGCAAAACAAACTTAAGGGAAGTGAGAAGAAAAAATAAATCTTGAAAGAAAAAAAAAAAAATTTACTAGTGGCACCAAAAACCACTAAAATTATACAAACTGAAATATGCAGATTCTGGAAGGATACAGTAAATAAAACCTAGTATAGGTCTCCAGGTACTACAGTGTAATAACCTGAGCCAACTCAGCTACTTAATAAAAAAATTAATGAAAAAAAATAAAATTAAAAAAAAATTACAACAAAGCCAAATAGCCACCTAGTTGCTGCTTCCTAAAAGCAGAATTTCCCCACTTAGGAGACCAGCAAAACACATCTCCTGTAAACTGAACTCTGAAAACCTCTCACTCAGGCTTCCTCACTAGCTGCCAAACCAGCATAAGACCTCTCACCTCAGGTCTGTAAACTTTCCTCAAAACCTCTCTCTCAGGTTCCCAAGTAATGGCCTTGGCACTCTAGTTGCTAGATAATGGAACAAACTAACTCTTTCTCAGCTGGTTGTGCCACACGCTGCCACCAATGTAATGGAATTTGCCCCCTTCCAGGAAGTAATTACTTAGCCCAATTCCACCCCATGCCTGGGTTTCTTTCCACCCAGACCAAACTCAGTTTCTCACTCTGAGCAAACTGGCTTCCCTCAACAACTGAGATGTAATATATATAGTTCCATAACTTAGAAACAGTACAGATATATACATATATATATATATATATGTATGTATATATATACAGATAACACTATTGACCAATAACTATTCAGGTCACTCAAATACTTCAACTGAATAAAAATACACAATCACTCAGACTGACTAAAAATATAATGTTCTGTCCTCTTATAATTTACAGAGGAATCTCCCTTATGACCATCACTATGTTTCCTTGCTAATTATCTGTAAGCTTTGGATATGTTGTTCCACCAGAGTCTGTAGAAGTACTTGTGTCTCCAGAAAGAACTGATGAAGCATGTCCTTCAACAGAAATTTCCATTGCTGCAACACCATCAGCAAGAAAGGAATATCCCTCAAGAATTAGGAAACCACCTGATAGGTTTGAACCTGAATGAAACTGAATTAAATGTATTCATCCTTTTCTAAGGGGAAAGGAATGTAGTGTATGCATTGTTAACATTATTGTTGTTGATTAGTAATTTCATTTTTTAATACTGAGCATACTCACTCAGAATTGGAAGTGACACGTTTTGTTGATCTTGGGCTTGTGTGCAACTTGGTTATAAAGTTATCTGTCTTAATCCTTAAAAAGAATCCAAATAAAGATACGACAGTATCTCATCGTATTGTTGCAACAAAACATTGTTCATGGTTCAGGAAGTAGCAAATGTATAGCGTTTTCATGTTAGTTTGTCCCGTAATAGCACACATGGTAGCTGCATTTGACCTACCGACCCATGAAAAAAATGGATATCAGTTTCGTTTTTCTTCATCCATTTTAAAAGTTTTTTGGGGGAGGGGGGCTGATGGTGATATTGCATATTGCATTGATGTTGGAATAAAAAAATTTTACTATTCCAACGTCAAATTCATTCCTGGTTCGCAGAATGAAGCTGCGTTAAGCTGAGCCACTTCGCTGATGCTGAGCTAAGCGTCATTCTGTGAACCAACAACATCAATCTGTGAACCCACTTTTACTCCCAAAGTCAATTTATGTATGCATGCCATTTTTTAAATCTGTCGCTCCAATGGTTTGTGTGGCCAAAGTACAATTTTTGGCTTTTTTGGGGAGCAAAGAAATGGGTAAGGTCATATGCATGTACTTAATACATTCCCCAGATAATAATATATATATATATATATATATATGGGTTTACGGTCAACTCCTTAGGTTCAAGTGCTATTGCTGATATAATATTTTTGGAATTTTAATGACTACACAGGAAAAGGAAGAGGTGTGGACAGGTGCGACCCAGCCTATGTCACTCCCGGAGTTGATTGTATATGTATACTAAGTTTTAGATCTGTAGCTCCATGGGTTTTTCCGGCAAAAATACAATTTTTGGCTTTTTCTCGTTACCATGATAACCTTTTCCCAGAATTTTTAGCCCATGTTTAATTTAGGTCAAAACCTATAATCATGCCAAATTTCAGAAAAATCCACCTACATGTTTGGCCAGAATGGTGGTACAAACATATAGACAGACATCTCCCTATATGTATACAACATGAAACATTTATAGCAGCCATTCAAATTATGGCCTGGTTGGTCCTTTAATTAGCTTTTAGCAGCCAAAATAACTTCTTATGGGTGTGGCTATACCTAATTGCACACATTGCCACACCCACATGTAGTTAATAATGTTTACCCTATTACTTGCACTCCATATGCAAAATTTCAGCCTGACTGGTTCATAAATTAGTTTTGACAAGCATAATGACCTCCTATGGGTATGGTACTGATCAGATTACATCTATCAACACATGTACATGTGATTAATAATGCTCACCCAGTTGCTTCGAAAGCATATTCCAAATTTCCATTTGGTTGGTCCTTCGGTTAGCTTTTAATAGCAAAAATTACTTTCAGTGGGTGCGGCTATGGACAAACAATGCATGTAGTTAATGATGCTTCCCAAGTACTTAGAGACCACACGCCAAATTTTGGCCTGATTGATCTTCAATTAAGTTCTTTTTTTTCATCCAAAATGACTTACTGTTGGTGGCTATAGCAAAACCGTATCCATTACCATGCCCACATGTATTTAATAATGCACACCCGGGTTCTCAGAGAACACGTGCCAAATTCGGCCATTTATGTCCAAGTGTTTTGGCTGTGATGCCTAGACACACATACATACAAACATACATACTTACGAACCAAAATATATATTGAAATGGGTTCGTAGTTCTACTTCCTTAGCGTTATTCAGAAGTTTTCTCTTTTTTGGCACTTTTTAGCTTTACAAACCAATGAGAAAAGGTGTAGCCAGGAGGGATCCCGCCCATATTACTCTCAAAGTCAAGTTGAGTGTACATACCATGATTTAAGTTTGTTGCTCCAAGGGTTTGTCTGACCAAAGTACCATTTTATGCCACTTTTTGGCCTGATATGAACACAAAAATTGGTGTGGTCATGTACATGCACTTAAAATATTCCTCAGATTATATTAATTCTAAATATATATGGGTTCATGGGTCTACCTCCATAGGTTCAAGTGTTTCTGCTTTAATACCATTTTTGGCATTTTTAGCCTTACACAGGAAAAGGAAGAAGTGTGGCCAGGTGGGACCCAGCCCATGTTACATCCAGAGTGAATTCGTATATGCATACCAAGTTTTAGATATGTACCTCCAAGAATTTTTCTGGTAAAAATACCATACTTGGCTTTTTCTCATTACCACAGTAACGATTCTCCATATTTTTTAGCCCATGTTTTAAGTTGGGTTAAAATCTGTCATTATACCAAGTTTCAGAGAAATTTACCCACAGGTTTGACCAGAATGATAGTCCAGACAGACAGACAGACAGACAGACAGACAGACAGACAGACAGACAGACAGACAGACAGACAGACAGACAGACAGACAGACAGACAGACAGACAGACAGACAGACAGACAGACAGACAGACAGACAGACAGACAGACATCTCCTTTTATATATATAGGAGATATATATGTATGTATATATATATATATATATATATATATATATACATATACATACATATACACATAGTTGAACCTCAGAGTTATGAACCCCTTGGGAAACTGCAGTGTTCATAACTCTGAAATGTTTGTAACTCTGAAATGATGACATTATAATGATGCCATTTATAATAATATACATATATTACAGTAATCCTTATCTGATAGGGTTTTTTTTCCTAAAATGGTCAGGGATACTTTCCTCACAAATGGAGGACATGTCCCATTCCACAAATCCCTTGTATCTGCCATTGTTCCAACCAAAACTATTTTCTCTTTTTTTGAGCATTTTCCCTAAATACTATGAAAACATGCTTATCAAAGGTTTTCTGCTATAAGTACTGCCAACTTCATATTTTTCCTTTCTTCCCACATGCACACAACCCAATATTTTAATTACTGCAGCTGTTCTCACTTCGTGTGCACCGTTTTTTTTTCTTTTTTTTTTTTGGCAGTTCTCCTCAGTAAAATGAGCCCAGTGCATTGCAGCAGCTGCAATTCTGGTGGTGGGCATTCTTAACCTAATGAAAAGGAGCACATTCTTATGTACTTCACCAACTTCTCTTCCAGTTAAGTGTTCAGTTGAACAGTCAGTTGTAACTCTGAGGTTCTAATATATATATATATATTTGGTGATAAATTCCAAGTAGACAGGGTAATGTCACTCCTAAATCTCACTTGCATCAATCAAATCTCACTCTATCTTTTCATAATCTCACTCATACCAGTACTCTCCCCTTGAGAGCTATGCTTTCCTAGTACCAGTAATGTCTGTAAGGAATGGGGACATTACAATATCAAAAACAAGAGCTAGAAGAACATTAATAATTGAAACTAACTGCTGAGGAAGGGAAGTTGTGGAAGATATTTAACCAACTAAATCTAATCACTACCAAGCAGAAAAATTAATCTGAAACTTTTCCAATGCCCTTTGCAATAGAAATTTGCCATCTTGTCATTAACAGTAATTCCACTCAGGAAATTCCAACTCTTGATTAAAGCTGCAATTTACCTGATAATCTTAATGTCTTAGTCTTAGTGTCTATAGAATGCTCAACAAAACTTCGCAATTGCAGGACAAGTATTTTAGTATCTTTACTACAGCCAGCAATGTTAGAGCCCCAGACTATGCTGTCTGAAGTGATCTCATCTTGCAGTTTCAACCACCAGTACATATTTAAAATTCACTTTCCTATTAACGCCCAAAGGCCTTGGAAAATAAATATAAACAGTAGCACACATTATAATTTCATACCTTACACTATCAAACTTTAAAATTATTATTGTTATGGAATAAATAATGAAGCCAGTAATTAAATTAAATCAAGAAAATAATGAACATTTAAAGTAATTGGTTTTGTTGTTTTAGGAATGATCAACTAGGCCAGTGTCACTTGGGGTTTGAAGTTCTGCAGTAGAGTTGGCTCAACTTTGCTTGAGAACTTGTCATAACTGCAGGGAGAAAATATGGAAAGCTGAACTATTATGGGTGTGTATTAAACAATAATAGTATACTTGGTTGTCAATTAGATATCGTCACACTGCATTAACAATGCTACTATCACTCCACTGAGATATATCACACTGTGTTAACAATGCTAATATCACTCTACTGAGATATATAACACCGTGTTAACAATGCTATATCACTCCACTGAGATATATCACACTGTGTTAACAATGCTAATATCATTCCACTGAAATATATCAACACTGTGTTAGGGTCATTAAATTTATCCTTCAACCATTTACACTGGTTAATCAACGGGGGTGGAGGGGGGGGAGAGAAAGAGGGGAATATGAAGCTTTTCACAAAAAATATTGTATTAAAATAACAAATTTAACTAAGCAAAAACTCCTGCACATCACCTGCAAACACCAGATACAATATATCTTCCCTCATGCTTGTCCCTGCACTTGAGTTCAAAAAATGTGGCCCCTTCAAGTAACTCAGATCTTGTGCAGTTGGGGATGGCAAAACTCTAATTACTTTAAGCTATTTATACTGCCATGTTCCATTGGATGCAGTATTATGGCCAAATACTAGGGTTGAGAGAGTACCCTAGCATAATTTTGAGCACAGCAGTCTAAAAAATGAGCCAGACACTAGAATAATAGGCTAGCAGTCAAAGATAATAGAATTGGGTATTTTTATTTATCCGTGCACTGAGTAGACCTTAAATGGAAACCGAAAATGAAAAGGAAATGTATATATATCTCCTATATATATATAAAAGGAGCTGTCTGTCTGTCTGTCTGTCTGTCTGTCTGTCTGTCTGTCTGTCTCTGTCTGTCTGTCTGTTTGTCTGTCTGTCTGTCTGTCTGTCCGTCCGTCTGCCTGTCTGCCTGTACCACCATTCTGGCCAAACCTGTGAGTGGATTTCTCTGAAACTTGGCATAATGATAGGTTTGGACCCAACTTAAAACATGAGCTAAAAAATCTGGAAAACGGTTACCATAGTAACAAGAAAAAGCCAAAAATGGTATTTTTGCCAGAAAAACCATTGTAGCTACAAATCTAAAACTTGGTATGAATATACAACTTCACTCTGGGAGTAACATGGGCTGGGTCCCACCTGGCCACACCTCTTCCTATCTCTGTGTAAGGCCATTAATGCCTAAAATGGTATTTCAGCAAAAACACTTGAACCTGGGAGTTAAACCAATGAACCCACATGGAGCGACGGACTTGGTATATGATATGTATACACAACTTGACTTTGGGAGTAACATAGGCGACATCCCTCCTGGCTACACCTCTTCCCATTGGTGTGTAAAAAAAATTTACGAATAATGCTTGGACCAAAGGAGCTAGATGAACAGACACAATTTAATATATATTTCTGTTCGTAAATGTTTGTGTCTTGGCATCATTGCTAAACACTTGGACTACTCTCCAAGAACCCAGGTAAGCATTATTAAACACGTGGGCATGGTAATGAGTGCAGTTTGGTCATAGCCATGCCCACAGGAAGTAATTTTGGCTTAAAAAATTAATCAGAGATCAATCAGGCAAAATTTTGGCACGTGGTCTCCAAGTACCAAGGAAAGCATTATTAACCAAATATGGGTGTGATCTGACCATAGCCACAGCCACTGGAAGTTGTTTTGGCTATTCAAAGCTAATGAAACGACCAACCAGAATGAAATTTGGAATGAGACTTCCAAGAAACTGGGTGAGCATTACTGATCACGTGTGTGTGTCACTGGGTGTAGTTTGGTCCTGGCCACACCCATAGGACATCACTATGCCTGCCAAATAGCACTGGAAATTGTTTTGGCTACGCAAAGCCAATTAAAAGGGCAACCAGGCCAAAATTTGAGTGACTTCTATAATGTTTCATGTTGACATTGGCCGGGCAACACCGGGTATATGCTGCTAGTATATACATATATATATGTATATGAAAAAAAAAAGTGCTGTCTTATCTTGTCCTTCATACATAACCTGGTATTAAGAAGATTTGGACATTTTTGGTCCAATATTCAAGAAGAAAAATTAGCTTTAAAAAACTTTCTGATGGGGGTGTAGCTCTATCACAAGGGGGCAGCAGCAGCAAAAGCTCAATGCAACAAACTTCAACAATTCCAGGAGGCAGGATTCTGTTGGTAAGTCCTGGAGCGATAGTAGCACATTGATACCTAACAAAACAGCAACTGCAGAAGAGCTCTGGACTAGTGAATCTGAAGATGCAGCTCTCAAGAAGGAATAAGTGGAGGGGTCCCTTTGAAAGTGCAATCATTTCTCTAACTTTAGAGCCTATTAACATTCCTCTTTAGCTTCATCCAGCTCTGAATTAGGCACAGAAAATGAGGAACGAAGACTTTCCCGACTTGTCATGATAAAATCTATCCTTTTGCAAAAGCTTTGGTCACTTTTGGTGAGAAAATTGATATTTATTTAATAGCTAGCTAGCGATGTAGCACTGTATGTGATTGTTCATTTTACACTGGGCTATAACATTTTAAGCCAGTATATTACAGGGTGTGATTGTTAGGGCAGTTAGCAGTATAACAAAGTATAAAAAAGAAAACTAAGCTACACACTTAGCATTATTGCACTCACCACAGGGACCTTTTCACCTATTCTTTCACTACTCTGTAGCTCTTTTTCAGTTGCTATTCCACTAGGTACCAATAAACTGCTACCACTCTCGGACTTACCATCAGAATCCTGATTCGAGGAATATTTGAAGTTTGTTTAAGTAGTGTATCACATACACTGAGTTTTTGTTGTAATTGTCTCCCTTGTGATGTCATTGAAGAGTTACACCCCCACAGGAAGTACATCTTTAAAGCTACGTTGTTGTTTTTTTTTTCATGCATGTTGGACCAAAAATTTCCAATTTTTTTAATACCAAATTATACATCAAGGCCAACAGAATAAGATTTTTTTTTTAAGTTTTTTTTTTCATTAAGTTACCCTATTCATGATACATCTTATAAAGTATTTGGCATCTGTTTTTTCCAGTTTGACATCCATTTAAAATTTAGAATAGTATTGGTACCTTTTGATCCTGTTTGACTAAGAAAATTTATTTAGTAACAGAGCAAAATTTGGCAGGAGTTATGGCATCTTTTTAAAGTTGTGCTTAATCATTTCGAGGGAATTCAATTAATTTTTAATAATTACTTGAGGATTAATTTTCATACATTTATTAGGATTGAAGGAAGACAGGATTGAAGGAAGACAGGATTGAAGGAAGACAGGATTGAAGGAAGACAGGATTGAAGGAAGAAAGGATTGAAGGAAGAAAGGATTGAAGGAAGACAGGATTGAAGGAAGAAAGGATTGAAGGAAGAAAGGATTGAAGGAAGAAAGGATTGAAGGAAGAAAGGATTGAAGGAAGAAAGGATTGAAGGAAGAAAGGATTGAAGGAAGAAAGGATTGAAGGAAGACAGGATTGAAGGAAGAAAGGATTGAAGGAAGAAAGGATTGAAGGAAGAAAGGATTGAAGGAAGAAAGGATTGAAGGATAAAAAGTATAGGAAGATGACTAAAGGAAAGAAAAGGAAGCCTTGTCCTGGATTTTGGGCCTGCGCCTTTAACCATTGGACTATGGTTTTTGTAGGGTTTTTCTTTTGTTGGCTAAATTCTCCTGAAAGACTAACTAATGCCCAAGTTTTAGGCATTTTAATAAAAAAAATATATTGAATTCCTCTTTTATCCAACCAGGGTAGTAGAACCACAAATTTTTGTGGCTTAAAACCTGATGTACCAGGTTCAAACCCTGGAAGTTTCATTCTTGACTGTTATGCCTAGACACATACAAATATACCAACATACAACATTAGTTTGCCACTCTAACAAGGTATACCTGGTAAGTTGAAAATTGGTCATACGTCCTATATTTGTTGTTTTTATTAGTTATGTCCATGTAACTAGTCAGCTTCCACTCCAGTCTGCCCCCATTCCAGTCTGCTCCTATTCCAGTCTGCCCCCACTCCAGTCTGCTCCCATTCTAGTCTGCTCCCACTCCAGTCTGCCCTCACTCCAGTCTGCCCCCACTCCAGTCTGCTCCCATTCCAGTCTGCCCCCACTCCAGTCTGCCCTCACTCCAGTCTGTCCCCACTCCAGTCAGCCCCCACTCCAGTCTGCCCCCACTCCAGTCTGCCCCCACTCCAGTCTGTCCCCACTCCAGTCTGTCCCCACTCCAGTCAGCCCCCACTCCAGTCTGCTCCCATTCCAGTCTGCCCCCACTCCAGTCTGCCCCCACTCCAGTCTGCCCCCACTCCAGTCTGTCCCCACTCCAGTCAGCCCCCACTCCAGTCTGCCCCCACTCCAGTCTGCCCCCACTCCAGTCTGTCCCCACTCCAGTCAGCCCCCACTCCAGTCTGTCCCCACTCCAGTCAGCCCCCACTCCAGTCTGTCCCCACTCCAGTCAGCCCCCACTCCAGTCTGCCCCCACTCCAGTCTGCCCCCACTCCAGTCTGCCCCCATTCCAGTCTGCCCCCACTCCAATCTGCCCCAACTCTACTCTGCCCCCACTCAAGTTCCCCTACAAAAAATTTGGTGGCCTCGGCCTTTTTCTCTGGGAGGAGTTCGCACACGCACACGCACTAGCTCCATTATAGTAAGATATTTGATAAGAGTATCCTTTGTTTAGGTGCAATAGCTTCTCCTATTCTATTATCAAAGTATAGCTTGCTCTTCAAAGCTTATGTGACTGCATCAAACTAACTCAGAGGTGAATTACAATAACTAACAATTAGAAATAGATTGCTTTTACTAGCTTACATTTTTGAGTACTTCTCCCTCTCCTCTTCTGATATAGACGGTCTGGTGTCCTTAACTGCAGTCAAGAGAACATCTTGAGTAAGAACTACTTTATCTTTGTGGCCGACGCCCGTGTTCACATGAGAATGATGGAGGAGCTCTTTAGAACTATTACTGGGGAACATAACATCATCACAGTCCTTATTCATCAATCTTTCAGCCTGCAATCAAAGGATAAAGGTTGGTAAAGTATAGTCACGTGAATACTCATTACTACATATGACAAAATTTATATAAAGTATTGAAAAAATGCAATGCATAGTAGCTAATAATTTCAACCTCTCTCATAGTATTTGGTAATCAGCTCAAAAACGGATTGATTTCCAACATTTCAATGAAATATATTCTCCTTCAAATGATCATAATCACTGCAGCTATTTGTTTTCTGTTTTCTCGCTTTATGTTTCATTCCTATTAGTAACTCCGATGCAAACATCAGGAGGTATATGGCTGACACATTGTAACTCATTCACTTTCAAGCCGGTAAAATTAATTGGAGTTAGTATTAGTCAATAGTCACTCGTATATGAACAACGCGACATATGGCAATTGATGTAATATATTCTAAACAGCAAAGCAATTTCCAGCAAGGAATAAAAGAGAGTGAAAGTTGACTATCTGGAATTAAAAGAAGGGTGTTAAAATATGAAATCTGGATAAATAAAAATCTATGCTTACTTTCTCCAATACTTCTTCTGACACCACCGAATGTCTCCTAGCACCAGAATGTGAATCATAGGAAAAGGTCATCACTCCATTATTACAACTATTTAGGCTGAGGGATGAATCTGGACTGCACTCTGGGAGGGAGGAGGAGGAGGACATGGAGTCCATCTTCCTCCGTCTACTCTTCCTCTGGTCCAGAACCGTATGTGCTGCCTTCAGTTGAGCATTGAAGAGCAGTGCTTTCAAATCTGCCCCAGTGAAGTGGTCCGTGTGGCAAGGCCGAGCAATTTCCTTCAAGTTCATCTCCACACTGGGGACATCTCTGCTCAGCGTCTTCAATATTTCATATCTCTCATTCTAAAAGGAAACAAATACCAAAAAATAAATAAATAAATAAATAAGGAGCACAGATGCCATTACCTTGGGAACTTGACCTTGCACTTTGATCTCGGTTCATTGGTCAAAAAAATTCACACCAACTAACCACACATACATCCCTAATATTCCATCAACTAACCACAAACACATCACAAACAATCCGTAATTAACCATGTCCACACCCCTGATCACTCATTAACTAACCTCACCCACATCCCTAATAACTCATTAACTAACCTCACCCACATCCCTAATAACTCATTACCTAACCACACCCACATCCCTAATAACTTATCAACTGAGCATACCCACATATCTAATAACTCATCAACTGACCACACCTACATCCCTAATAATTCATCAGCTAACCACACCAACATCCACACTAACCCATAACTGACCACATCCCTAATAACTCATCAACTAACCACACCCGCATCCCGAATAACTCATCAACCAATCACACCCACGTCCCTACAAATCCATCGACTGACCACACCCACGTCCCTACTAATCCACTGACTAAACACACCTACATTCCTAATAACTTGTCAACTAACCACACCTACATCCCTACTAATTCATTAACTAACCACACCCCCATTTCCAGTAATCCATCAAGTGACCACACCCACACCCTAATTTAACTAACCACACTCGTAGCTTGTATGATACACCAAGGTCCCACCCACAATGACATGTTAACCATTAAGCACACCCTTAGCCACAACCCTATCCCCACATCTCTAGTCCAAGAAAAGCTCACTATCTCTAACCAACCCACATTGTACCAATACAACAGACACCCACATATATGTACACACGTGTGCACACATGCGTGCACACACACCCAACCACACGCATGCACACGCACTTATATGCACACCCACCTGCATGTGCACACACATATGCACGCACACACCGGCATTCACGCACACACCTACATTCACGCACACACCAGCATTCACATGCACACCGGCATTCACGCGCGCACACACACACACACACACACACACACACACACACACACACACACACACACACACACACACACACACACACACACACACACACACACACACACACACACACACACACACACACACACACACACACACACACACACACACACACACACACACACACACACACACACACACACACACACACACAAGTAAAATTCTCTAACTGCCGTTAATATGGTCACACACACCTGACATAGTCAGGGTGCCTGTGCACTAAGCAGGCACTATGAGCCAGTGCATGCAAACTCCAGAAGGACTGACCAAGATTCCCAGCTTATGGGTGTGGGCACCCGAAGTCCCACATAACCCTTAGCTGATTGACAAGCCATAGTCAGTGAATTTGCACCCCAGAAAATTCCAGGTCCACATCACAGCTGGGTGGACTGGTGTAGGAAGATGTTGAAGGACAGGAAAGTTTCCTG
>OZ017793.1:12582589-12692589 GCA_963969325.1 Lycopodina hypogea | reverse complement strand
GTCAGTACTGGATTTGAACTCACAACCCTGTGAGTCCAAGGGCATAACTACTCAGCTACAGGCAGGCAGGCAGGCAGGCAGGCAGGCAGGCAGGCAGGCAGGCAGGCAGGCAGGCAGGCAGGCAGGCAGGCAGGCAGGCAGGCAGGCAGGCAGGCAGGCAGGCAGGCAGGCAGGCAGGCAGGCAGGCAGGCAGAGACACACACACACACAGCAAGATAAATAGAAGCTTGTACTCACTGATTCCCTATCACTGAGGGTGACAGCATTGCACTTTTATTCTAAACACGTCATTCACACAAACAGGCGCCCACCCAGGCTCCCACCCAGGCTCCCACCCAGGCGCCCACCCAGGCGCCCACCCAGGCTCCCACCCAGGCTCCCACCCAGGCTCCCACCCAGGCACCCACCCAGGCACCCACCCAGGTGAAAATTCATTGACAATTGCTTGTCAATCAGCTAAGGGTCCAGGTGGGACTTTGGGTGCCCATACCCATAAGCTGAGAGCTTTGGTCAGTCCTCCTGCGAGTTCCTAGCCTGGCTCCAGGAGTTTTCTTGCACTGGCTCATAGTGCCTGCTTAGTGCACAGGCACCCTGACTATGTCAGGTGCGCGTGACCATGTTGATGGCAGCTAGACAATTTGCATTTTTACATGTGTGAGTGTGTGATGTGTGTGTGTGCGTGTATTGATACAGAGCATCTCTCTCTGTGTGCATTGAGATAGAGCATATCTCCCTTTTTGTGTATTGAGACAGAGCATCTCTCTCTCTGTGTGTACTTATTTAGAGGCTGTGCATGTATTGAAGCAGAGCATCTCTCTTTCTCTCTCTCTCTCTTTCTCCCTCTCTCTCTATCTATCTTTCTCCCTCTCTCTCTCTCTGAACCATTAGAGCCATCAGTTGCAGTGCACACACTAACATGCCTGAAATGAACCCAGTGCACCCTGTCGTGCATACAGAGCATGTGTGTGCCCCTTCATGCTGCTGTACACCAGTCATAATGGTGGGCTAGAACACCATTCCATTGGTCCACTCCAAGAGCAAAGAAATATCAAAGAAAAAACAACTTTAGATACAACTTCAAGTTAATACAGATGCCACAACTAACTGGCCACAACTCCTTGACATTGAGCACAAGCATACACATTATTACTTACTTACTTACCTTGACACTGACAAAGTTGAGTGAAAATTCCTTCGCCACAGCCCCAGCGAGGAGAGTCTTACCCGTGCCTGGAGCTCCATACAGCAGTATGCTGCTACGTTGCTTGATGGGGCACTGTTGGAACAGCTCTGGATACTGCACGCAAGAACACAGCAAGTGGCATGAATGAACTGGTATATGTTAAACCATGGGGTGGGTGGCTAGTGTGGAGCCCACACCACATATATTAGCCATGGTCTGGGTTAGTGTGCAGCCCACACCACATATATTAGCCATGGTCTGGGTTAGTGTGCAGCCCACACCACATATATTAGCCATGGTCTGGGTTAGTGTGCAGCCCACACCACATATATTAGCCATGGTCTGGGTTAGTGTGCAGCCCACACCACATATATTAGCCATGGTCTGGGTTAGTGTGCAGCCCACACCACATATATTAGCCATGGTCTGGGTTAGTGTGCAGCCCACACCACATATATTAGCCATGGTCTGGGTTAGTGTGCAGCCCACACCACATATATTAGCCATGGTCTGGGTTAGTGTGCAGCCCACACCACATATATTAGCCATGGTCTGGGTTAGTGTGCAGCCCACACCACATATATTAGCCATGGTCTGGGTTAGTGTGCAGCCCACACCACATATATTAGCCATGGTCTGGGTTAGTGTGCAGCCCACACCACATATATTAGCCATGGTCTGGGTTAGTGTGCAGCCCACACCACATATATTAGCCATGGTCTGGGTTAGTGTGCAGCCCACACCACATATATTAGCCATGGTCTGGGTTAGTGTGCAGCCCACACCACATATATTAGCCATGGTCTGGGTTAGTGTGCAGCCCACACCACATATATTAGCCATGGTCTGGGTTAGTGTGAAGCCCAATGTAAAATTGACATTCAAACACCAAAGAAGTTACCTGGCAATACAAATTACAAACATTTCCTGCCAAACAGTGTGACAACCATCCCCCCCCCCCTCTTCCCTCTCTCTATCACCTTGATAGGCCATTGCAGTGTCTCCTTCAGAGACTGTTTAATAGCCTCCATGCCTCCGATCTGGGAAAAGTCCACCTTCCCCGCTACGTGCAGAGGGAGGCCACGCAGAGAGAGAGGAACATAACCGTTCAGGGCCATTTCAAAGTCCTGCAGAGTTAGGTTCATCTGGGAGAGAGAGGGCATCTTCACGATAGGGTTAAGAATCGGAGATGGGTTGAACCTCTCCAAGCTCTGAGGAGTGCCGACAGAGATGGGTGTGAGGGAAGAGGCAGAGATGACTGATATCTTCTTCTTCTTACCGATGTACATAGGACGTGATGGTTTGCTGGTGCCAATAGTGCAGTCTGGCATCGGCTGTGCTGCATGAGGCAAAGTCAACTCCTGGGGAGTAGTGGGAAAGTGATCTACTTTCAATGGAGAAGAGGGTAGCTCCAGGCTGGTCTCCAAGTCAGAGCTGCCCTCCATGGAGATGGACCGGCACTGGATGTCTTGGACATTGCTCAAGGGGTTGAAGCTTGTTGGACAGAGGATGCGTAGCTCAGAGTGGCTGATGGCTCTGTCCACCACTTTAGCAAGGTCCCCAGCCTGAAAGCCCTCCGTCCTGGATGCCACAGTCCTAGGGGGTTGGTAAAGGTAAGACAGAGGTAATCGTACTTTAATACATGGATTAATTCTTTAGCTATGTACTAGCCCACTATCCTTACAATAATTTATATAGTGTATGTCTGTTCATGTCGACCTCTCTGTCCATTCGTAACACAACTCCTCCCAGATGCCTGGAACAATCTCCCTGAAATTTTAAAGGGGTGCTCACAGGATCACAGGCCTAGTTTGGGGGAAATGTGGTTAGGGCTAGGGCTAGGTCATAAGGCCATAAATAAAATTCCCTATTCATAAGTAATCACAAGTTGTAATCTGAAGTGGTATTCAAAAGGACATCTGAAAAGGAAGTTATATTCACCAACCATGCAGGAAATTTAAGACACTAATTATTAGAGGTGATTCATAATATTTACTTCAGAAATGGGGCAATGCCCCACAATCACCACCCCCCCCCCCCCCCCCCCTCCCCCACCTCTGTGTGACAGCAAAGAATTATAACCCAGGTGAGTTCAAAAAGACATTAATTACTAGAGGTTCATTTATAATATTTACTTCAAAAATGACCTACAAACCCCCCACCCCCTATATAAAACATTAAAGAACTGAACAAGTTTATAACTGTAGGAGGCCCTGAAGCCTGACTGAATATCGGACTGTAGGGCGGGGTTTTCATTAGTATGTATACACATATATATACATATACATATATAGTTTACAAGTGTCCGTCTGTCCTTCCTTAAGTACTATTACTCCTGAATAGAAATTCTAATCACCAAGAAAATTTAAGGTCTACTTGGGGAACCACTGGGAGGGCAGCGATTAAATTTTGTCTTGGGGAAGGCTCTGAGGAAAAAAACACCCTTTATTGAAGCTAATACAGTAGAACCTCTTGAGTTATGAATCACAGAATTACATACTGACTAACACCTGGAATAAAAGTTAGTGAAGTACCTAAAAAATAAGCCTGTTTACATTAGGTTAAGAATACCTATCTCCAGAATTGCAGCTACTGCAATGCTATGGCTCCTCAGCTGCAGTAGCTATAATTGTGGGTTGTGGGCATTCGAAAGGTAAGAAAATATGAAGTTGGCAGTAGTTTAAATCAATTTTGAATTTTATGGCAGGAAGAAGTGTTGAAACAGCTCAATGGTAGCACAATAGCTGCAGATAAGCATGTTTGCATTCAGTTACAGCATCTAGGAAAATTGCTCACCAAAATATAGTCTTAGATTACTGTAGCAAATGTACATTATTAAGAATGACATCATTGTGATGTCATTATTTCAGAGTTGGAACATTTCAGAGCTAGAAACATTGCAGTTTCCCAAGGGGTTCATAACTCTGAGGTCCTACTGTACATCATGAAACTGAAAAGGTTTTTTAGTGCAGGAGGGCAAAGGCCTACCAAAAAAAAAACCACCCATCCACTCATCGGGCAAGATTTTCAATACTCAATATGTAATTCAGTAGTTGGGTACTTACTTGAGGTCAGCTTCTCTGTGGAAAGGCAGCTTGGTGTTCCTAAGAAGTGTTTTGATGATATCTTCCCGATCACTCTGAGAGGAGAGGAAGGATAGGGAGGGAGGGAGGGAGGGAGGGAGGCACTGTAACTGACTGTGCTCCATACACAAACTATATCATGATATTTGAATTGAATATGCACAAACAAGAGAACTCACACATTAACTATTTTGTACTTTATGGGATGATCAAGGCTGGTACCATCTTCTCCAGACATTCTACTGGAGAGTGAGTGAGTAGTGGCCTCTGCCTCCAAGCCATGACAAGGCCATAAAGGTGAGAGGACAGGCATGCACTTGGTATGACATACTACCTGATCACCTGATACAAGGACCTTGGTATGACACACTACCTGATCACCTGATATGAGGACCTTGGTATGACACACTACCTGATCACCTGATACAAGGATCTTGGTATGACACACTACCTGATCACCTGATACGAGGATCTTGGTATGACACACTACTTGATCACCTGATACGAGGACCTTGGTATGACACACTACCTGATCACCTGATACGAGGATCTTGGTATGACACACTACCTGATCACCTGATACGAGGACCTTGGTATGACACACTACTTGATCACCTGATACGAGGACCTTGGTATGACACACTACCTGATCACCTGATACGAGGATCTTGGTATGACACACTACTTGATCACCTGATACGAGGACCTTGGTATGACACACTACCTGATCACCTGATACGAGGATCTTGGTATGACACACTACCTGATATGAGGAGAGTACAGTGGTACCAAGGGTCAACCCTTGGACATGGGCTGGGTCACACTTGGTCACACCTCTTCACATGGCCATGTCAATATACCCCTGGCAATGCTGTGTACGTTTGTTGAGATATATATCATTATGTTTGTTTGCAACTGATGATGGCAGCCGACCTCTCCTGTGCCAACACTAGTCTCTGATGATGGGCAGCCGACCTCTCCTGTGCCAACACTAATCTCTGATGATGGGCAACCGACCTCTCCTGTGCCAACACTAGTCTCTGATGATGGCAGCCAACCTCTCCTGTGCCAACACTAGTCTCTGATGATGGCAGCCAACCTCTCCTGTGCCAACACTAGTCTCTGCACAGACTGCCTGGGAAGATGGCGTGGCCAGTAGCAGTCATTGCAATCTCTACACTTTGTCTGATACGTATGTAAACATCTCTCTCCATATAATAAAAAGAGAAAGTAGCACTGAGTGTGGTTGGATATATCTAACTAGTGCAGATAGTTCTCTAAGAGCTGTGATGAATGCTACAAAGTGGCATCCCATGTCTGAATCCTCAGACATGCTCTGGCTACAGTAGGACATGGTTGACCACTAGAGCATGCTCTGAGAATAAAGGTGTACAAATACAAATAAATTAACAACAAAGAACAGGAGGGGCCATCGCTTTGCATGCCAAATGAGGAATTATTTGGCGAAGAAAAGTGGGGGGAGGGGGAGATGGTCAGACTGTGGATAAACCAGTTTTCACTTGACAACTCTAGTGGCTGCTGCATCAAAGGGTTGCTACCCCACCTCATCCCTCATCTCCACACCACCTCATCTCCACACCACCTCATCTCCACACCTCATCCCTCATCTCCACACCACCTCATCTCCACACCTCATCCCTCATCTCCACACCACCTCATCTCCACACCACCTCATCTCCACACCACCTCATCTCCACACCACCTCATCCCCACACCACCTCATCTCCACACCACCTCATCCCCACACCACCTCATCCCCACACCACCTCATCTCCACACCTCATCCCTCATCTCCACACCACCTCATCTCCACACCTCATCCCTCATCTCCACACCACCTCATCCCCACACCACCTCATCTCCACACCACCTCATCTCCACACCACTGTCTTACTAGACAAGAAATGTTGTGCACCTTGAAATTCTTAATACTCATTGAATTATGATTTGAGTTATGGAAAATTGAGGATAAAAAAAATAGCTTAGATGAACATTCAAACCTTGCAGGTGAAGCTGCAAATGGTCCTCTAATATTCCTCTACAAATGTGCAAAGTTTCATGATGGAATCACAAAATGAATTATTCCTCCATAACGTTGAGCTATGACACTGGACAAGTGCATATTTCATGAATTGTTTCCTGGTAGACTGATATAAAAAAAACATTTTTAATTAATTAATCTCAAGTCTAAGAAATCGCCAATAACCGGAAGTGAAGACTGTAGCCAACCCCTTCCTCCTTGTTTATCTATGGTGTGACTAAATGAAGCTCTAGCTAATAGCTACAAGCAGGTCAGTGTGTGTGGAGCATGGCCAACTGCATTGCTGGTATGTATACATGTTAACTAGCTAGCTAAATATCCCGTGGACATCAGGCACACACTGCAGTTGACTATATCACAAACCCATCAGTGGTCTCAAGTTAATGGCTAACAACATGTTAGCCTGCCAATATAATCTAGCTGCATAGATAAGGGAGATAGCTATAGCTGCTTATGATAACTTATGTACAGCTCCATCCTCCTCCTCCCCCTCCCCCTCCCCCTCCTCCTCCTCCTCCTCCCCCTCCTCCCCCTCCTCCTCCTCCCCCTCCATCAGCAAATGTTTCCTGTGCAACTGACAACAGCTGATCAGTAAAAAGGACAATAATAACAACAATAAACAAATCTCCATCTTCACCTGGCACACTATCAGTGAGTAGGTAAGGAAAAGTCTGGTCGATTATAATTCTTGTAGCGCAGCTAATTGCAGTGCTAGTGAGCCTTGGTGGGTGAGTGGATACATATGCAATAATGTGCATTGAATCTATTTCCATCACCCAGTGTATGTCAACATGCATCAGTATTGGTGTATGTGATGGTGGACAGGTCTTCAGACTCTGTGTTCCATCTTCCTCACACTGGGCTTTGGGAGAGATTGCCTCCAGACCATGCTAAGCAACCAACCATTGCAAGTGATGCAAGCAATACAGCAGGACTATGAGCTAGGGCTCGGGTTGCAATAAGTTTACATTATTATAACTATGACCATATTTGCTATATCCAGTGCAACCAGTTTCCCCTGCAATCAGTGCACAGATGAACAACCTACCAGTGATGGAGGATGGATCTCCAAGATCTTATCAAATGTCTGCCTTCCCTGGGATGCCAGCAAATCCTTGTTTAGCTGGTGCTCATTCTGAGCAGACATGACGACCAATAGTTGTGCCCCACTCTTCCTGGTGGAGTAAAGTAGATCTCTGAAGAACTGTGTGTTGTTGATGCTGCTGATTCCCTTGTCGTCCACCTGTTCCTGTGGATCACACACCACAGGCATGGCCTGGTCCAGGTCATCCAGCAGGATCACTGAGGGCTGGTTCTGGATGGCCTCACTGAAGATACTCAAGAGACGCTTCTTGGTCCTCTGAATCGTCTGATCTGCAGGTAAAGGTCAAAAGTAAAGAGAGAGCATATCATAAGAGGTTGTGGAAATCACCAAGTAACTCATTTCTTCTTCATTCAGTCAAATGAATATTTTTTAATTGAAAATATATTAGAATTAGAGATGGGTGCTTTTCCTGGAGGTTGAAAGGTCGGAACCCTCCAGGAGTAAACTTTAGGTGATGTTAAACATTTTCTAGTCACAAAACAGGCAAATTGAAATGAAAAAAAATGCTGAAATTATACTTTCATCAGATCCTATAACCTCTGCTCTGATTCTTATTGGTGATGTCAATGGTCAAATGACTTCTCTACATCATCCTCCAACTGCTTCTCTTCTCCCTCACCTTTTACAGGCATCTTCTTCAGTCTCCCTTCACTCCCCCTCCCACCCCCTCCCCCCTCCCACCCCCTCCCCCAGGTACATCAGCAATTCTAAACTTAAGCCACTGCCTGACACACCAAATGAACTGTGATTAAATGGGTGGGGGCATGACATATGAAAGTGGGTGTGATTAAATGGGGCATGATATATGAAAGTGGGTGTGATTAAATGAGGCATGACATATGAAAGTGGGTGTGATTAAATGAGGCATGACATATGAAAGTGGGTGTGATTAAATGGGGCATGACATATGAAAGTGGGTGTGATTAAATGGGGCATGATATATGAAAGTGGGTGTGATTAAATGAGGCATGACATATGAAAGTGGGTGTGATTAAATGGGGCATGACATATGAAAGTGGGTGTGATTAAATGAGGCATGACATATGAAAGTGGGTGTGATTAAATGGGGCATGACATATGAAAGTGGGTGTGATTAAATGGGGCATGACATATGAAAGTGGGTGTGATTAAATGGGGCATGACATATGAAAGTGGGTGCGATTAAATGGGGCATGACATATGAAAGTGGGTGTGATTCATTACGACACATAATCAACTCACTCCTCAGAGAAGTGCAATCAACCTTCAGGACAGAGGCATGGTAAGGTGTGGACATGGCTGCTTTTCCAATGAGTTGGAGCACACTGGTTTTCCCGCACAGCGCACCTGCATGCCCACACTGCCCACACACCAGCAATGTGCAACACCTCCTGCACCCTGACAACACTGTGCGCAGATACAACAGCGCCTCATCCAGCAGACAGTTCAGAGCATACCTGCACATACCAACACAGAGAGAGAGAGACCCTTGATATTACCCCCCTCCCCCCCCCCCCCCCCCACTACTACACACTGCGGTAAACATTGAGGAATACACAGTGTGAAATTAACAAACTCTGAAACGGAGTTACAGGCAGGCATCTACACGCACCCAAAATTCTCATGATGAATCTTGATATCACTTTGATTCAACATTGCCATGTCCACAAGTTTTATGCCGTCCTCCTTCAACTTTGCCTCATCCTCCACTCCTGCGTCCTCCTCATCCTTGGAGGGATGCTGGTGGCGACGGTAGCTAGGATAAGGACGATAGCTTTTGGGAAAGGAGTCTATCACCACAGTGATCCCATGCTTGACAAAGTCGCTGGGTGTTAGGATGCAATAAGAAGTGCGAACATTTGGATTCTGCATAGGATTACCAGTCTTCACACTCAGCCTGCAGTTTACCATCGACCCTAGGAAAAAGGTCATGAGTGAGTGTGTGCGTGTGTGTACATGTGTGTGGGGGGAGATAGGAGGATAAAATCTCACCATGTACTAAATCTCAAGAGACAAACATTGCCACAGTTAGCAAGAACAATTACTTCAACAAGGCACATGTCCCCCAAACACACCATGTTTTTCTCCATCCCTTACCAGCCATCTGTAAGGGGAGCAGCTGTCTGTTGACCAAAACTACTCCAAAGTTAGACTTCTTCCATACTTTACCGATCCACCCTCGGAAACTCTCCAGCAGTGGCTTCAGATTTTCTTTCTGTATTTTAAGCAAATAAATAATGACATGCAGAGAGACCAGAATGCACGAGGATCACCCACCGCCTCCACTTCTACACTCACTCACTCACTCACCCACCCACCCACCCACCCACCCACTCACTCACTCACTCACTCACTCACTCACTCACTCACTCACTCACTCACTCACTCACTCACTCACTCACTCACTCACTCACTCACTCACTCACTCACTCACTCACTCACTCACTCACTCACTCACTCACTCACTCACTCACTCACTCACTCACTCACTCACTCACTCACTCACTCACTCACTCGCGGGAAGGCACAATACTACACACGATGCTGGACACAGTTTTTGTTGGACGAACATCTCAAGATGGTGGGGAGCAGGGATCATCCGGACACATCACATTCTCTTCATTCAATATTATTATGCATGTGCACACCACTACACACACACACACACACACTTAGAACTTAGAAGCTGCCCATGGTACGAAGTACCATGATGGCAGTGTCCTGGATGAATCCAGGACCAATGGCAATAAACTTAGCTTATGATGGCATCACACAGAAATGTTGGTGTCTGGTCACATCTCCTTGTCTTCGAAATTTTCTTCCACAGGCACAACTAAGTGTTCTTAATTCAGATTGCTTGTTAGCTGAACAGGTGTTCCATCGCCTGGATGTTGAAATTTTCTCTACACCATCTAAACACAGATGAAACCACCCCTTCCTGTCCTGGCACAACTCATACCATCTATCATACACACCAATTGCCTGCAAATCCACTTTCAGAACATCCCTCCACCTCTTCTTTGCCCCGTGGCATGGTCTCTTCATGTTAAGCTCCCCAAACAACAATCTATTTGGAAGCCTTTCTTCATCCATGCGACCCACATGACCCAGCCATCTTAAACGCTGCTCCACAATGATATCAGAGATGGAGTGCTGCAAGCCAAACCTATGTGATAGGCTTTGAGATGTTAATCTTTCATTCCATTGTTGGTACCTCGTCACACCCAGGATTGTCCGAATACAACGGTTATGAAAAGAATTCAAACGTCTTGTATGCACAGCCTTCATCGTCCAAGTTTCAGCTCCATACAGTAATACAGCTAGAACAACTGCCCTATACACTGCTCTCTTTGTGGCCAATGAGAGGTCTTTGTTCTTAAATACTGGCACCCTCGAACATCCAAATGCTCTAGCTGCTCTAGCAATTCTTCTAGTCACCTCACTAGTGATCTCCCCATCTCTTAAGATGTTAGTACCCAAGTATGTGAAGTCCTGGACTACATCCACAGAGCCACCCTCCACCTGCACTGGTCTGACATCACTCTCATTCAATCCCTCACCAACAACCATCCCTTTTGTCTTCTCAGTATTCACAGTCAGCCCCCATTCACTTGCCACTTTCACAAACTCTGCTGCTACTGACTCAAAACTATCCCGAGAGGTTGCATACAATGCCACATCATCAGAAAACTGGGACTCAGTTACTCTTATCTCACTCAATCTAGACTTAGCTGTGCGGTCCCCAACCAACTTCCTACCATGCTTATATAACACACTCACTCCTGCACCACTACTCCTATTGCGCCAATCAGCCACCATAGCACTAAAATAGATATTAAATAATGTGGGTGCCAGGGTACATCCCTGCCGTAAGCCATTCCGGACCTTAAACCTATCAGTTACAGTCGAACCCACTCTAACCTCAGCATGCATCCCCTCATGGAAAGACTTCACAACATTCAACATTTTTTCTGGCACACAATACTTCTCTAGGACCTTCCATAGGGCTTGCCTGGGCACTGAATCGTAAGCCTTCCTCAAGTCTACAAACAACACATACAATGATTCACCATGTTCCCTCACTTTCTCCACAAGCTGTCTAGCAACAAAAATCATGTCTGCACAACCACGTCCTTTCCTGAACCCACTCTGTGACTCTGGCAGAATTTTTTCAGCAATCACTTGCAATCTTCCCTGTACAATTCTGCCTAGTACCTTCCCTACCACATCCAACAAACTTATTCCACGCCAATGGTCACACTGCTTCAGGTCACCTTTCTTTGGGATTGGAACAACTACTGCGTCCTGCCAGTCTCTCACCACTTTACCTTCTTCCCACACCTTCTGCATCACCTCCAGCATTCTATCCCACAGATCTACACCACCATGGAGGATTAGTTCAGAAAGGACACCAGACACACACACACACACACACACACACACACACACACACACACACACACACACACACACACACACACACACACACACACACACACACACACACACACACACACACACACACACACACACACACACACACACACACACACACACACACACACACACACACACACACACACACACAAATTCTCCAGGTGCCGTCAATATTGTCGCATGCACCTGATATAGTCAGGGTGCCTGTGCACTAAGCAGGCACCATGAGCCAGTGCAAGCAAACTTCTGGAGCCAGGCTAGGAGCTCGCAGGAGGACTGACCAAGACTCTCAGCTTATGGGTGTGGGCACCCAAAGTCCCACCTGGACCCTTAGCTGATGGACAAGCCATGGCCAGTGAATTTGCACCCCAGAAAATTCCAGGTCCTCATCACAACTGGGTGGACTGGTGTGGGAAGATGTTGAAGGAGAGGAAAGTTTCCTGTCAGTGCTGGGTTTGAACTCACAACCTAGCCCTAGCCCTAGCCTGGGGTTGTTAGTCCAAGAACATAACTACTCAACCACTCTGCCACGCACACATTCCCACACATGCCCATATCCACAGCACAATGCACACCCACACATCCATACCCACACATCCATGCACACACTCCCACGCACGCACACTCCCACTCCCACCCACAGCACAGCACACACGCACACATACCCATCCACACCACACACTCCCACACCCACACACTCCCACACTCCCACACACACACACAAACATACACTCCCACCCACAGCACAGCACGAGCACGCACACACTAATCGCTTACCTTGCCATTACTGCAACTGATTGGGTGGATTGCAATGTTGATGTTGTCTACAAACAACATCCTTGCTCTCTTCTTCATGTGGAGCAGCCGCACACGAGAGCACTCCTTGATGTGCAGCTGCTGCCTCACCACGTCACTCATCACCACATGCCCCACCTTCACCAGCACTTGGAGCACCACCAACCCCTCCTCCTCTTCCACCTCCTCGTCCCCTCGTTGGCCACCTTCATCCATTTCCCTTCCTTTTCTTCTCTGTGGGTGGATGTCGGCCACCACACAATGCATGCCTGCCACACCCACCATCACTGTCGTGGCAAAACGTAACCTCACCACCAGAGAAGAGGCCAGACCAACCTCAGCAGTCCCCCGCACTTCCCGGGCTGAATCCTGCTTGCTAATGTCAGAGAAGGTGTCCAAGTTGACGGCACTCTCTGCATTCTTCATATTGTACTTGTTGGGTGGCTGGATGGGGACCAGCTCCACCAGCAGGAATGGGCTTGCTGTCATCGTCTTCATGTAGTGGTAAACTTCAGGAATGGTGGATGGATGGACGAAGATGTCAAAGAGATTTTCCAGGCACCATAGCTCCTGGTTAGTGGTGAACTTACCATATCCATGGCGGTGGCCAACAATGGGATGAGGTTGGACACGCAGATTAGCATCCATCTTGGGAGTGTTTGTGTGTGAGACTCTGCCTTTAGGCAACCGTGCAGCCAAGGTCACCTGCTTCAACTTTAATTTGCCGACATTCCTAGCAGGACTGAACTCTGTCTCGCTGTGCCAGGTAGCTGTCCTCTTGTGGCTTGGCTTGACCGACTCCTCTGGTTGTGGAGAGGAATTAGATCCTCGGGCGCACACATACTCATTCAACCCAAACTTCTTCTTGAGTTCAGAATGTATCAGATCCTTGTTCTCGACTGTCAGCTCTACCTGGGAAGATGGTGCGTACTCCAAGATGTCGTAGACTTGTTGAATAGGCTCTTTCTTAACCACAGGTAACACATCCCCTCCTTGTCCCTCCCCCTCCCCTTCCCCCCCCTCCTCCTCCTCCTCCTCTTCCTCCACACTAACTGGCCCATGCCTGGACCCTGGCAACTCCCTGGGAGGACTGTTTTGGAAGTTGAAGAACCTCTTCCCCAACTCTAGGAAGCTGTGCAATCCCTTCCAATTTTCATTAAAACCAGCAGATGCCATGTCCACAGAACTCTCACCTCCACTGAGGACACTGCTGGAGGACATACTCCTGTTGGGAAAGTAGCTTGTGTATTGAGTTCCTCTGGAATTGCTTCTTTCTCCTTCCAACTCTTCCCCAGACAGTTCTGGAGTGCTGAGGGTCGTCACTGTAGTGTTGGGTGTGGCACTAATTCCCCTCTCCGAATCTGGTCCAGCGCACAGCTCCACCACAGTGTCATTAGGATGGATAAGCACCCAATTAGCACTGGGCTCTGAACTGACTGTGTGTGTGAGTGTGTGTGTGTGTGTGTGTGTGGGTGTGTGAGTGTGTGGGTGTGTGTGTGTGTGTGTGCGTGTGTGAGTGTGTATGTGTATGTGTGTGAGTGTGTGTGTATTGTGTGTGTGCGTATGTATGCGAATGAGTGAGTGTGAGTATGTGTGTGGTGTGTGTATGTATGGGAGACTACAGTCACTGCCAAAACCCACTGTGCAAACAAACCATACAATGCAACAATGAACACACTTGGACCACCTGGAATTCCGTAATATCAGAAAACAGATGGAAAATGCAGAATTCAAAACACAAAAATGCAATAAACGAAAACAGAAATGCAGAGTCCCTCCTTTGAGAGAGACACCTCCATTGGAAGACCACCTCTTTTGTAAGACCAAATACCGATCAAATGAAGAAGAAAAAACTGAAATCACACTATAAGTCCAAACTACTTCTACAGTACTTCCAAATTGACTTGGTGATTGCAGCTGCTGACTCCACAATAAATTATGTGCATCTACATATTCTCAGATGCAAAAGTTTTGACACATCTCAGTTACCACCATTCTTGGAAAATGTCTCTGAATACAAAGAGTTTGTCTCAAGAATAAGAAATACTTCAACCAAATATTTCTATGAATTATGAGATTTTGATCGTGCGCGTGCACACGCGCGCGCACACGCACACACACCACACACACACACACACACACACACACACACACACACACACACACACACACACACACACACACACACACACACACACACACACACAAGTAACAAAGTTTTCCATCCACCTAGTCACTGAGAAATGCTTCCTCTGTTTGCTTGTTTATCTGTTGTTGCATGTATTTGCTGTCATTCTTCTTTGCCAAATCCAATAAAATGCTGCATGGTTCTCTGGCATAACCAGAACATATAGCATATTGTGAGCCGAGAGAGAGAGAGAGAGGCCCATCTCCCCTCTCCCTCTGCCTCTTCCTCCTCTGGAAACCTTGAGGGAGCAGTAACTCAAAATTCTAAAGAAATTACCTGTTTTTATGTTTACTATGATGGAGCCGATGTCTTTCCAGAACATTCCCTTGGCTATATAAAGGACTGTTTCCTAGCCCTAGCCCTAGGGCTAGCCTAGATAGCTTTGTGATACACCACTCCAGTCTGACCACAAGGAAGCATGTGATACACCACTCCAGTCTGACCACAAGGAAGCATGTGATACACCACACCCAGTCCGACCACAGGGCAGCATGTGATACACCACACCCAGTCTGACCACAGGGCAGCATCTGATACACCACACCCAGTCCGACCACAGGGCAGCATCTGATATACCACACCCAGTCCGACCACAGGGCAGCATCTGATACACCACACCCAGTCTGACCACAGGGCAGCATCTGATACACCACACCCAGTCCGACCACAGGGCAGCATCTGATACACCACACCCAGTCTGACCACAGGGAAGCATGTGACACACCACACCCAGTCCGACCACAGGGAAGCATGTGATACACCACACCCAGTCCGACCACAGGGCAGCATCTGATACACCACACCCAGTCCGACCACAGGGAAGCATGTGATACACCACACCCAGTCCGACCACAGGGAAGCATGTGATACACCACACCCAGTCCGACCACAGGGAAGCATGTGATACACCACACTCAGTCTGACCACAGGGAAGCATGTGATACACCACACCCAGTCCGACTACAGGGCAGCATCTGATACACCACACCCAGTCCGACCACAGGGCAGCATGTGATACACCACACCCAGTCTGACCACAGGGAAGCATGTGATACACCACACCCAGTCCGACCACAGGGCAGCATGTGATACACCACACCCAGTCCGACCACAGGGAAGCATGTGATACACCACACCAGACTCCTTATCTTATCTTGGGGCAAACATGACGTGACATGTGATGTTGTCTCATTAGATTACAGAAGCCACAGAACTCTGACCTGCAAGGGCACGGGCAATCAGTATGAAGTGGCAGGTCTCTGATACTGACAGGGTCAACACACCACAACAACCACTGACAGGGTCAACACACCACAACAACCAATGACAGGGTCAACACACCACAACAACCAATGACAGGGTCAACACACCACAACAACCAATGACGGGGTCAACACACCACAACAACCAATGACGGGGTCAACACACCACAACAACCACTGACAGGGTCAACACACCACAACAACCAATGACAGGGTCAACACACCACAACAACCAATGACAGGGTCAACACACCACAACAACCACTGACAGGGTCAACACACCACAACAACCAATGACAGGGTCAACACACCACAACAACCAATGACAGGGTCAACACACCATAACAACCAAGCACTTACTGATCTTGACAGGCACGATGTTGGCGTTGATCCACACGGGAAAGTTGAAGAACTTCTGGCAGGACACCACTCTGATTCGCTCCGTAAGCTCAAATGTGATCCTCTCACTGTTAGTGGTCTAAAAATAAACAATCACTCTTACTGTAAACCACAGCAGCAGCAATGCTTGTAGTCAATCACTCACACACCACACTCCACAACACAAGGATACACATGTATTATACATCCACATGTGTGTATGTATGTATATATATATGATACATTTAAACGCTTAGTTCTGTCAGTTTGCCTGTCTGTCTGTCTGTCTGCATCACAGGATTTTGAAAACTGCTAGACCGATTGGGATGAAAATTTGGCGTGGGTCCTTGGGGTGGGTGTGGGATGGTTGATACATATTTAAATTTTGAATTGTTCTATGTTTAGTCTTTATCAATCTTTTGGCATGAAATTTGTTATGAGCACTTGGGGTGGGTGTGGGATGGTTATTACATAATTAAATTAAAAATTGCTATTTTTTCCTGTTTTTCTCTATTTTGCTGAATTTTTGTCTCAATTGATCTTATCTTATTTGCACTGAGACCTAGAGAACTGCTAGGACAATTTCAATGAAATTTGGTGTGAGCATTTTGGGAGGGTGGGTGGGTGTTGGTTTTACATAGTTTAATACTGAATTTCAGGACTTCTTGCCTATCAATCTATCTTTTTCTATTTGGGCATAACCACTGGGATTTGGAGAATCACATTTCTTATAGGGATGAAATTGGCATGAGCTCTTAGAGTGGGTGTGGTGATCCTTACTTGATATAACGTGCAAATTTCAGTATTTTGCCTATCTATTTATTTTTTTTCCATTTTGTGTAATTACTGGGACGATTCGGATAAAATTTGACATACAAAATTGGGATCTGTTGGGGATAGTTTAAAAATAACATTTAGAATTACAGTATTGCCTAGCTATCTCTCTTTTTCTTTTGTGTTAACTGCTTGGCCAACTAGAATAAAATTTGGACAAGGAAGGCCTTCCTTTTACCTTTCATTTCCCACTGCAATGGCGTTGCCAAAGAGTGTTCAATGGGGCCACATCCAGCATGGTTATGAACTTAGCCGCACCTAATCTAGCAATAAACTCTTCCAATTTTATCACTTGGGCACTCTCTGCTAGTGTGTGTGTGTGAGTGTGTGTGTGTGTGTGTGTTGTGTGTGTGTGTGTGTGTGTAGCCTATATATATATATAAAAGGAGATGTCTGTCTGTCTGTCTGTCTATCTGTCTGTCTGTCTGTCTGTCTGTATGTTTGTACCATAATTCAGGCCAAATTTGTGGGCAGATTTCTCTGAAACTTGGCATATGATAGGTTTTGACCAAACTCAAAACATGGGCTAAAAACTTCAGAAAATGGTTACCATAGTAACAAGAGAAAAAGTAACTACAGTATTTGGCCAGAAAAAAACTTGGAGCTACAGATCTAAAACTTAATATGCATATACAACTTCACTTTGGGAGTAACATGGGCTGGGTCCCATTTGGCAACACCTCTTCCTTTCCCTTTGTAAGGCTAAAAATGCCAAAAATGGTATTTCACCAAAAACACTTGAACCTAAGGAGTTAGACCCATGAACCCATATATATTTGGAATCAATATAATCTGGGGAATGTTTTAAGTACATATATATGACCACACCCATTTCTGTTTTTATATCAGGCTAAAAAAAAAGGCCGAAAATGGTACTATGACCAGAAAAACACTTGGAGTAACAGACTCAATACCTGATATCCATACACAACTTAATTTTGGAAATAAAATGGGCAGAATCACTCCTGGTTACACCTCTACCCACTGGTGTGTAAAGCGAAGTGTCAATAAAAGAAATTCTGAATAAATTGGACTAAAGGAGTTAGATCTACGAACAGCGGTATTAAATACATGTGGGCATGGTAGTGGGTGTGGTTTTTCATCGCCACATCCACAGGAAGCTATTTTGGCTGAAAAAAAATTATTGAATGACCAATCGGGCTATATTTTGGCATGTGGTATCCAAGTACCAAAAAGAGCATTATTAACCAGGTATGGGTGTAGTCTGGCCTTAGCCATACCCACTGGAAGTTGTTTTGGCTTTTAAAAGCTAATAGATCGACCAACCGGACTGAAATTCAAATTGAGACTTCCAAACAACTGGGTGAGCATTACTAATCACATGTGTGTGTCAATGGGTGTGGTTTGGTCATTGACACCCTTATAGTACATCATTATGCCAGTAAAAAATTCATTAATGAACTAATCAGGCTGAAAATGGACATATGGAGTCCAAGTAACCAGGTGAGCATTGTTACCTCATGTTGGTGTGGCAATGTGTGTGGTTTTGTATTAGCCACACACACAGAAAGTAGTTTCAGCTTCCAAAAGCAAACTAAAGCAGGCTGAAATTTGATTGGCTTCTATAATGTTTCACGCTGACATTGGCTGGGCAACGCCGGGTATATGCTGCTAGTGTATGTATATATATATATATATATACATATATATACATATATATATACATATATATACATATATATATACATATATATACATATATATGTATATATATGTATATATGTATATATATATACATATATGTATATATATGTATATATATGTATGTATATATATATATCTGAGCAATGCCATCAGGACAGAGGGCCTTGGAGGCTTTGGTGGCCTTGATGGAGGTGGCCACCTGTAAGCTAGTGCACTCCACTTCCTCATGCTGGAGCTTGTGAAGCTTGCAGCCTGTGCTGCGGCTGGCCTTTGAGGTGATGGGGGGGATGCAGTGTGAATTGCCAGTTGAACAGTTTTGCACACCTCTGTGCATCCCAGACCAGCTCGCTATTGAAGCTCATCACAAGCTGGTTGCCAGGTGCCCTTGGCTGTCCGTAGAGTTGTTTAATGGTGCTCCACAGTTTTCTGGCACCCTTTCCCAGGTTGATCTCTTCTAGAAATTCTCTCCATTTGGCAGTCTTGTTGATATGTACCATCTTGGAGATCTCATAGTTTGGTTTTTGGATCCGGGGATCACCTGGAAAAGTCGCCTGGAGAAGGTCCCATTTGTCTTGCTGCCTCTCGTGGAAAGAAGGGATATACCTCGCAGATGCGGCCTGCTGGAATATTCTTGGCAGCCGCCTTGACCAAAGCGTGTCTGAACAGACACTCACCGACCCTGACATCCCTAGGTAGCAACATTGCGGCGAAGGCATCCTCAGTGTCAGACTCGAAGCCTTCCCAGTTGGCCTTCCTGAAGTTGGTGAATGTGCGGTGGTCTGAGGTGGACTTGACTAGCTCGCACTGAAAGCCAACTAGGATAGGAAGGTGGTCCGAGCCGAGGGCTGCAGCGGTGGTCCACGTCGCTCCCCTGTAGAGTCCCTCAGTGACCAGCGTGATGTCAGGAGAGCTGGTCACTCATGAAGTAACTCTTGTGGGGAGGTCTTTGTTGAGGACAACGAAGCCTGAGTTTTCAACTTCTTGGGCCACTTGGCTTCCTCGAGTGTCTCCAGCCAGTGCTGAGTGCCACAGGTGGTGATGGGCATTGAAGTCACCGATGATGGTGGTGTTATCAAGATGGAGAAGGTGACTCAAACTCAGCTCATAGCCAGAGGAGCAACTTGAGGCAGGGGGGCAGTAGATGTTGACAATGGTGATGTCGGAGCAGCCCTTCCTGACCTCAATTGCCTGCTGCTCAAGGTGCACATCTGTGGATGTTAGGTTGTACACCCGGTGGTGGATCTCTTGATGGATGATGAAGGCCAGTTCACCACCTTTACCCCTTTCTGATGGCCTGTCCATGCAGATGATGGAGTACCAGATGGAACCTTCGGGAGGTGTTGGGCCTGGGGGATCTCCTACACTGCTGTGTTTGGCCATTAGTCCACGATGCAGTCGATCTTCCCCCGTAACCCACAAATGTTGATTTGTAGGATGGTATGGTAAATGGTGGTACAGGGGGAGTTCTTGGTAAGGGATCACTAGCCCAAGCCCAAGCCCTAGCCCACCTTGAAGTCAACATTCAGCTGGTTGTAAGAATTGGTAGTTCAATTATTGTAATGGCTACCAAAATGGCCTATCAATTGGTGCAATTCTTTTCTCCATGGTTACAGTCAGATAAGTTTAAGTTTCTACTGAAATGGTAAATGCTGGTTATCAAATTTTGTTGCAGTTTTTTTTTTTACTAATTGGATGGGCCAAGTTCTCTTTGTGTTAATGTGCACATTGTTGAGTGCAATGGTGTAAGATAAGGAGTGCAATGGTGTAAGATAAGGAGTGCAATGGTGTAAGATAAGGAGTGCAATGGTGTAAGATAAGGAGTGCAATGGTGTAAGATAAGGAGTGTGATGGTGTAAAAAATAAGGAGTGTGATGGTGTAAGATAAGGTGTGATGGTGTAAAATAAGGAGTGTGATGGTGTAAGATAAGGAGTGTGATGTGTACAATAAGGTGTGATGGTGTAAGATAAGGAGTGTGATGGTGTAAGATAAGGAGTGTGATGGTGCAAGATAAGGAGTGTGATGGTGCAAGATAAGGAGTGTGATGGTGCAAGATAAGGAGTGTTATGGTGTACGATAAGGAGTGCGATGGTGTGTATTACAGAGTGAGAGTGTACATTATGGAGTACATTGGTGTGTAGTATGGAGTTGTTTTTCTTTATGTACATTGGAGAATCCAATAATGTACATTGTGGTACACTTAGGGAAATGTCATAATATCTAGGTCTCACTAATAAATCTAAAATTTCTGGGTAACCTTCTTTGTCTGTTCCATCTTCAGATGTTAGGGTTCTGCAGGGACAGAAAGTAAAGTGATACTGCTAGTAAACTTGTATACAATATAATAATTTCATCTGGCTGAAGATTTTTTTGAAATGGTATGCATTACAACATCAGCTTTTGCTTCTCTGTTTTTTTGTTGTTTTTTTTCTCATTCTTGTCCTATTGGGGATATGGGTGAAGGAGAAAATTCTGTGGTTTTACATTTTTCTGAAATGGTGTGCATTACAATATCTGTTGTTGTTTTTTGTTTTATTATCCTTGTATTGGGGGGGAGGGGAGGATGGGGGAAAGAGATATATATCCATGGTCTGTTGACCGCAGACCATGGTTGGGTGGGGTGGGAGGGGAAAGAGTCGTGGTTTTGGTCAGATAAGAATATCAGCTGCTCTCCAAAAGAGCACATACCAAACCATTGGGTTAAGCTGTTACTGAATGCTTTAAGACATTTTATTAAATCAATTACTGAATTTTTCAAGATATTATCTTATATTAACTCTTTCTTCCTCCTTTTGGTTGTATTTATTTCAGGAATGTCCTTGTTTGTTGTTACCCTCTAGGGGCTAAAAGTTACTTTCTTGCTGTTGCTCTTGTGACACTTCCTCAGGTACGAAAAATATAGGAATTTCATTTTGTATGTATTTTAAAACTATGTGCATGCACAAATGCACAGGAGTTTAACCCTAATTACAAACCCTTAATGTATATCTCATGAGCTTAGGTACTTCCTGAAGAAGAAGCAGAGAAACACATTCTCTGACGACTGAAAAGCACAGGTGGTGAGTATCTGGCATACACAGCAATCAGGTTATGCAAAAAAATATGATAATAAAATAGCTTATTGATTATGTTGCAGCACGATGCGAATCTTCACCTTTACGTAAAGCTGGACGCTTGATACATTTCAAGTTTTTTTTTTTTTTTTTTTTTCTTTTTTTTTTCTTTTTTTTTACAAATTTGTATAAAATTGTTATTTTTCAAAATATATGTTTTCATACAAATAAGTTATTAAATACTCCATTTTTCCTCTTTTAAATTAATCTTTGATGTAGTATCTTTGCAAATTGATCTTCTTCATGAGTAGCATGGCCCGAGTAGAAACTATTTAATTTATTTATGCATTTTTATGATTTGTGGTTCATTTTGGTCAACGAAAACTTAACACTTCACCATATGCTATTTTGACATTCTACAACCTCTTTACCCACTTTGATGATAGGTTTTATTCCAACATGGCCAGGGATGTTTCCTCACTGATGCTTTCCTCACTGATGGAGGGGAACTCCTCATCCACAAACTTCTTGCATTGCCCATTGTTCTAATTCTGTATAAAAAGGCAAAAAAAGAATCCCCCCCCCCCCCCCCCCCCCCCCCCCCACTGATAGTCTCCCTGATCCCCAGAATGTTACATTTTTGCTCTTTTTCTTTAATCTAATGAAATCTGTCTGATAGCAGGCTAAGTAGTAACATATCAAAGCTAATTTATTTTAGTAGAAACACATCATCTATTTTAGTACAAACACATCAGAGCTTATCTATTCTAGTGGAAACATATCAGAGCTAATCCACTTTATAGAAACACATCAGAGCTAATCTATTTTAGTACAAAACATATCAGAGCTAATCCATTTGAGTAGAAACACATCAGAGCTAACTTATTTTGGTGTTTGGAGCATGTGCTGATAGGTTTGCTTCTCCCTCAAGATAGCTTGTGAGATCGGGATAAAATCTGGGCCATGGTCTCCACAGGAAAATATGAAGAATCATCACGGCAGCCATAGGTAGCAGTATATTTCAGAATTCTTTGGGTGCAGTAATTTTCTGTGGTGCCAAGAGACACTGAAAGCTTCATTAGAAATGGTTCAGCTGTTTAGGAGTTAGCAGACAAACATATACGTATATATATATATATATATATACTTATATACATTTATAATTCTTCGTGTTGCACCGGGGTTTTTTATACAATGTGTACACACCTGCTTAACCATCATGAAGTATTTGCACCAACAAAATTTTCACTGAAAGACAACACCAACCAGAATATACGTAATGTATAAATACAAATAGATAAGTATTGCCATTGGAGTTTAGATTATTAGGCGTGCAAGGCTATACACATAGCTGCCAACTTCAAATTGGAAGGTAGGGACAGACCACACCCACACAAAACCACACACAATTCCTAATTGTGTCTCCCAAATGGGGAAAGGGTCTAAAGCCCAAAGCAAAAAAAGAAAATAACGACAGAAAGTGAAATATAGTGAGGTTTTTTAATAATTAATATAAAATATAATAATTTTTTTTTTTTTTTTTTTTTTTAAATCAAATGTAATAAAAAAAAGATTTCAAAAATTTAAATTAAATACAAAAAAAAATTTTTTTAAATAACAGTAATTAAAATACATATATAGCAAGCTGAATAATGGTAATAGCTAATACTAATAAAAATATTTTTTTTAAAAAAGAATTTCACCCCAAAAGATGATAGGGGAGGGGGAAAGTTAGCACATGACAAGCCCTAGCCTAAGCCTAGAAAGATATCACAACTTTCCATTTGCAAAGGCTTTTAGAAACTCTATTGCTTGTTATTGTGTTTTTTCCCCTTCAACTTATAGTCTCTGTATTGGGTCAAGTATCTCTTCCTTTCTCTAATTTTTTTTGGTTTGTATTTTTGGTGTACCATTTTTTGTTGCTAATTTTAGTTTTGCAATGTTTTTTCTTTTCTTTTCGGCCAGGGAGTGCTCGGCAGTTACCTAATTCTCAAACTTAATTTCAGCCATGAGACTACACTGTCACAGTCAATGCTAAAACAACAGAAGCTAGCTTCATATCATCTGCTACTCTGCTGCTATGCTGCTATGCTTCACCGCTGTTTCATTCAGGCATGTGCAGACTCCTGACACAATGACATCATAATTGCACTTTAACCTTAGCTTGCCTGATGAAAGCCAAACGGGATTCGGGACAGGAGTCAAAAAAGCAGGACAGTTGGCAGCTATGTATATATCCACCCGAGTTCCTTAGGAATGAGAATGTTGGGGAAATACCTTGGGAATTTTGAGAAGCTGAATGCATTGATCGGTTTACCCGAAAATCAAACATCAACCCACAAAAACCCCTTCTACTGATGTGCTGCTTACCCCCCCCCCCCCATTTATCTTGCTAAATACGGTGTCCATGGCCATTGTAAACCTTGGAATATCATAACTCAACCTCCTCCATCAATAAAGGCTAGCAACCATTAGCTAAAACTAACATTCAAGGGCCAACATGGACTTAGCCTATCAGTTCTCACAAATCCATTGAGCAATGATACAGTTCCTTCAAACATGTGCTCCATCCATGTTGGATTTATGATATTAATGTGTTGGGTTCTAATCCCTATTTAAGTAATTTCATTTGAAATATGAAGTTGCTCAAAAACTCACTCACTTACCCACTCCTTCTGTTCTAATTGATTGAGAGATATCATTCCAGTCCAAATACAACCTAATTGAAGGAGTTTTCCAAAATCAACACACTCAATTCCAACACTAACAATAGTACGTGTTGCTAACATCAGAACCACACACCACACACCCCCTCACCCGCTCTTCCCCCACCAATGTGACTGTACTATTTGGTAGATCTGGGCAGGCTAACATTTTTTAAAGAGGAAAGTTCATGCTCAAAAATACACAACCAATACAGAAGGTGGAGTGAGAGGCAAGCACTTGGCTCCACTGTAACTAATACACAGACAGTGCGCACACACACACATGCAATTAGGAAATCATTCACTCAGGAGGGGGGAGGGGGGGAGGGAGACTAGTTATTCAACTAACCAGAATATCAAAATCCTCAGGATCTTTGGGAGACAGTTTCAATCGGAGGCATTTTTCGATGTTAGGCACAGACTCCAACACCACCTAATGCACCATAACTAGTGTATAATGATATTAGACACAGACTCCAACACCACGTAATGCACCATGACTAGTGTATAATGATATTAGACACAGACTCCAACACCACATAATGCACCATGACTAGTGTATAATGATATTAGACACAGACTCCAACATCACGTAATGCACCATGACTAGTGTATAATGATATTAGACACAGACTCCAACACCACGTAATGCACCATGACTAGTGTATAATGATATTAGACACAGACTCCAACACCACGTAATGCACCATGACTAGTGTATAATATTAGACACAGACTCCAACACCACCTAATGCACCATGACTAGTGTATAATGATATTAGACACAGACTCCAACACCACGTAATGCATCATGACAAGTGTATAATAAATGATTCACACACTCCACCCTGTACCAAATAGGTAATTATTTACAGAAAGTAATTCGTCTTAGATATCCGAGACTCCCAAATCTGTGATTCCTATCTTGAATGTTCAAATATACATCATGAATGCAGATACACTAATAAAATGTTAAAATAGTGAAAATACATGATTGAGATTCATTACCATTAAACCTGTTCAATATGAGAACAGCAAAAAAAAAAAAAAAATTCAAAATTAGTGTGCAGTAATGCAGCCTCACCTCAGTGTCATCCAGGACATTCAGCTCTGCTGCAAACTTGGGATCAATCTCTAGGTATTTCCTACGGTGGACTCCTTTTTTGATGCTGTCATATGACAGAGGCATAGGGGAGATGCAGGACAGAAACACATGCTCTTTTGGATGGACAACAGTAACTTTGACTATACCAAGTCCTTCCTATCAGATTAAGATATAACAATACTGAATAATATCTATGAATGATTTGATACTTTTAGGGAGAATATACAGCTTGTTGCTCAGACTACTCTGAACAGCTCTACACTAGAATGAACTGATAAAAGTTAAACAGTGCCAGCACACTTTACTTTGCACAAACTGAAGTTCCAGTATTTCACGAAATATGGGGTGGCATGGATAAAGCAGTCTCCATGGCTCTTCCAGAATATTCTTCCCGACTGAGGAGCGGCCATCACCCCGGACAACAAGCAAGACTGCCCCACTAAGCTAACTCAAAGCTAAAAAGCTAAAATCATAGTCCATCTGGGTGGTTGGTTCTGGATGTTTTATTCTTCACGTGACAAATTCTCAAAGTAGGTGGGGCGTATGAGCCAGTTTGGAAAAATGGCTTCAGACAGGGTTTCTGGAACTTTAAAAATTGCGAACACCGTTTCACATTCTCCGCTGAGACCTAATCTACGGCGTATTATACTCAAAAACACCTTGGACAATCCTTTCCAGTCAAAACGGTGAGACCCTTCCTTCCAAAACTCAAGATACCTTACTAATGCACCACCTCACCCAATTTTATGCCTGAACTTCATTTTCCTACCAATGAATACTTTCTGTGATAATTTTAATAACTGGTTGCATGTGGGCACACACAAAGAAAAATTTTTCTTGTTTTCACCATTAAATGATCCTTACCATGTTTAGGCATTCCAGCTTACGCATTGTGTGTGTGTGTGCACATGTGTGTGTGTGCACGTGTGTGTGTGCACGTGTGTGTGTGTGTGCACGTGTGTGTGTGCACGTGTGTGTGTGTGCACGTGTGTGTGTGCACGTGTGTGTGTGTGCCTGAGTGTGTGTGCCTGAGTGTGTGGCAGCTGATGCCAAACTGCATTGTTAATTGCACCTGCATGTTCACTGAAAGCTCACTTCAGCTCATGTTGACCAGATATTTGGTTCAGGGTTAATTAGTGTTTTTGCATGTATAATCAGTGAATATAGTTTCATCTATACAACAATAGCTCTTTTATTATTGTTATTCAATTGAGAGGGTTATTTGATGGTTGAAGCAGTACATTAATCTGAACTATATTATTAGCAGACCTGCCAATTGTCCTGCCAAATGCAGGACAATTATGCATCATTCCACACTTGTCCTGTATTACATGCAGGCCAAGTTACATGACCTGCATTGCACACAGGACAAGTTGCATGTCCTGCATTGCACAGGACAAGTTACATGTCCTGCATTGCACACAGGACAAGTTACATGCCCCATGTCTTCAATAGTTTGAATTTGCTGTTGTTTTCCTCCTTCCCTTAAATATGGATGTGGAACTGAGCTGCACTGCCACCAAATTAAAAATTATTTCATTTTTATCTATTGTGTTGTTGTTTTTTTAACTTTTATTTTTTGGAGTTTTTTTTGGGGTTTTTTTTTTTTTTTTTTGGCTTCTTTTTTTTTTTTTGTCATTGTTTTTTGGGGGTTTTTTTTTGGTTTATTCTTTTGTTTTTGATTCCAAGGATGATGATAATAAATCTATGCTGTAGCAAAATAGCCCGTAAACTGCTTCATGACCCAGGGTTGTGTGATGTTTATTACCCAAGGCTGTGTGATGTTTATGACCCAAGGCTGTGTGATGTTCACGACCCAGGGCTGTGTGATGTTCATGACCCAGGGCTGTGTGATGTTCACGACCCAGGGCTGTGTGATGTTCATGACCCAGGGCTGTGTGATGTTCATGACCCAAGGCTGTGTGACGTTCATGACCCAGGGCTGTGTGATGTTCATGACCCAGGGCTGTGTGATGTTCATGACCCAGGGCTGTGTGACGTTCATGACCCAGGGCTGTGTGATGTTCATGACCCAGGGCTGTGTGATGTTCATGACCCAGGGCTCAATACGCTTTTTCCCCCTTGGCATTCACCACTCTTGCCATTCACCATTGGGCCATGAAGGGAGATGTCTGTCTGTCTCTACTATCTGCCTGGCCAAACCTCTGGATGGATTTCTCTGACACAGACTTTGATCCAACTTTTAAAAAATGGGCTAAAAGAATTTATTTATTTATTTATTTTTTTTTATTATTATTATTATTATTATTATTATTATTACTATTTTTTTTTTTTTTTTTTTTTTTTTTTTTTTTTTTTTTAATCTGGAAGGTGTCAGCCATGGTTGTGAAAAAGGAATTTAAGTTTTCACATGCAAAAAAAAAAAAAAAAAATCCCTAAAAAAACATGGCCATGTGATTATGGCACAGGTCTACAAAATGGAAACTTCTTCTCTTCTTTTTCTTCCTTTTATTATCCCCTCCCCTCCCCTCCCCCTATTTGTTCTTCTTCCTCCTTTTTTCCTTTATTTCTTCTCCCCTTCCTTTTTTTCCTTTCAAATATATACACAAACATGGCTTATTGGATCAATCTTGGCCACACCTTCCTGGTTAGTTTATGTGTGTATTTATGTATGTTTATGTATGTATCTACTTTACCATCAAAGCACCAAACCAAATGAAGCTCATTCTTTAGGGTAGACACGTCCTACACCAAGGATGAACTTTTAGTCCAAAAATATTGGGCCACCTGGCCACACTTTTCCTATCAGAGTGTGAGTCTATAATGCCCAACATGTGTAATTGGACCTGACATTTATTTAAATCTTGGCATGCACATCATGATTCTGAGAGAGACATGGGCTGGGTCCTATCTGGCCACACAATCCTCTGGGAGTGTCTGGCTAAAGTGCCAAAAATGGTACTCTGCCAAACCCTTGGAGATAGACAGGGTCATATTTGGCCACACCTCTTCATGTGGCCATGTCATATCACTGGCAACGCAGGGTATGCCTGCTAATAGAATAGTACACCCCTGGCAATGCTCAGTTTGGAAATGTTTGTGGTATGTTATATCATTTAAATGTCTCAGGTATACACATCATCTGATCCACAACACATCAAAACCATCTCTCTCTTCTCTCTCTCTCTCACCAATCATCAACCACCAACCTCTTCTTTAGCTGGTATGGTGAAATTGCATTTTCCCATTTCACCCTCCTTTTTTAATTTCCTTTTGTTCTTTCAAATTGATATGTATTAAAACTATCCTTTCCCACTGTATACTATAAAGTGTGCCTGCTTTTGTGCCTGCTTATGTGCCTGCTAGTGTGCCTGCTTGTCTGTCTGTCTGTCTGTGTATCCGCAATTCACGCTTGAACGGTCACAATTGCCCATATCACTCTCCTACCAATCCACCATAAAATTATAACCTACACTTTATATGGTAGGAACATCCTACATAGTGGATGGGGTTTTAGCCAAAAAATAAATTGGTCATCCTCTCCACACAGACCCAGAGACCTAGAAGCACAAAAACCACTTGAACCTGGCAGGGAAATGGATTGATCTATACTAGGCCACACTTTTTCCTGTGTGCATGCCATTCTCCCCCAGGCAAAGCTGGGTATATGCTGCTAGTAATATATAAAATAATAAATACATAATAATGTAATAAATCCCTACATAATGTAACAAGCAATTTAGACAATTTTGTAATTGCATTGGAAAAAACTGCCCATAAGGTGGGTTTTTCCCTAGTAAATATGTAAAATCCATTCTTAATGTAGGCTGAACCCTGCCAGAGTGAGTTCCATTTGGTGTGATGACTGCTTTAGTGGGGAAGTGGGTAGCTTGCAAACGTGCACACATTTATATATACAGAGTATTTTTAGTCTGGCATGCCCTTAGGGGAGGAATGATTTTACCAACCAATACCCCAGAGAGGTTGTACTACCTGTTCTGACCACTTCTGACTGACCAGTTGTTTTCCCCAGATGGAGCCTTTAGATATGTGCTCTAGTAATTCTCCAAAGGATGTTGTATTCATGATGTCTGGCATACATTGTCTGGTAATTTTCACTCTATGGCGGACAGGCATGTTTTAAAATAAAATATCCTTGAAAACATCACTTTGGTACACAACTGCTGTGTCTTAATTCACAACTTCTCCATGCTGTTGTTCCCTCAATTATTATCATTACTGTGCATCACCATGGTTACCAACCCATTACCATTATTACTTCTATGCCTGCTGGCTCCCCGTGCATAAGATATGGCCCCCTCTTGCTGGTGTCTATCATCTCTTCCAAATGAATCGGTAACTATGTTTGATTTCCCTTGTTCTTTTCCTCCTCTTGTAGGCCAGAATTGCCTGGAGCAATTGTGGAGCAGATTTTAGAAGCAACTGAAAGGCAAGTTCTTATCAGAACAATGTGCATGTCTGACATAAATCAGCAAACTGAATCTCACACACACACACACACACACACACACACACACACACACACACACACACACACACACACACACACACACACACACACACACACACACACACACACACCTTGAACCTTGAACTTTGAAGCTGCCATCATGGTACTTCGTACCATGATGGCAGTGTCCTGGATGAATCCAGGATGAATCCAGGACCAATGGCAATAAACTTTGCTTATGACCGCATCACACAGAAATGTTGGTGTCTGGTCACATCTCCTTGTTTTCGAAATTTCCTTCCACAGGCACAACTTAGTGTTCTTAATTCAGATTACTTGTTAGCTGAGCAGGTGTTCCATCGCCTGGATGTTGAAATTTTCTCTACACCATCTAAACACAGATGAAACCACCCCTTCCTGTCCTGGCACAACTCATACCATCTATCATACACACCAATTGCCTGCAAATCCACTTTCAAAACATCCCTCCACCTCTTCTTTGTCCCGTGGCATGGTCTCTTCATGTTAAGCTCCCCAAACAACGATCTATTTGGAAGCCTTTCTTCATCCATGCGACCCACATGACCCAGCCATCTTAAACGCTGCTCCAAAATGATATCAGAGATAGAGTGCTGCATGCCAAACCTATGTGATAGTCTTTAAGATGTTAATCTTTCATTCCATTGTTGGTACCTCATCACACCCAGGATTGTCTGACTACAACGGTTATGGAAAGAATTCAAATGTCTTGTACGCACAGCCTTCATCGTCCAAGTTTCAGCTCCATACAGTAATATAGCTAGAACAACTGCCCTATACACTGCTCTCTCTGTGGCCAATGAGAGGTCTTTGTTCTTAAATACTGGCACCCTCAAACATCCAAATGCTCTAGCTTCTCTAGCAATTCTTCTAGTCACCTCACTAGTGATCTCCCCATCTCTTGAGATGTTAGCACCCAAGTATGTGAAGTCCTGGAATACATCCACAGAGCCACCCTCCACCTGCACTGGTCTGACATCACTCTCATTCAATCCCTCACCAACAACCATCCCTTTTGTCTTCTCGGTACTCACAGTCAAGCCCCATTCACTTGCCACTTTCACAAACTCTGCTGCTGCTGACTCAAAACTATCCAGAGAGGTTGCATACAATGCCATATCATCAGCAAACTGGGACTCAGTTACTCTCATCTCACTCAATCTAGACTTAGCTGTGCGGTCCCCAACCAACTTCCTACCATGCTTATATAACACACTCACTCCTGCACCACTACTCCTATTGCACCAATCAGCCACCATAGCACTGAAGTAGATATTAAATAATGTGGGTGCCTGGGTGCATCCCTGCCGTAAGCCATTCCAGACCTCAAACCTATCAATTACAGTCGAACCCAATCTAATCTCAGCATGCATCCCCTCATGGAAAGACTTCACAACATTCAACATTTTTTCTGGCACACCATACTACTGTAGGACCTTCCATAGGGCTTGCCTGGGCACTGAATCATAAGCCTTCCTCAAGTCTACAAACAACACATACAATGACTCGCCAAGTTCCCTTGCTTTCTCCACAAGCTGTCTAGCAACAAAAATCATGTCTGCACAACCACGTCCTTTCCTGAACCCACTCTGTGACCCTGGCAGAATTTTTTCAGCACTCACTTGCAATCTTCCCTGTACAATTCTGCCTAGTACCTTCCCTACCACATCCAACAAACTTATTCCACGCCAATGGTCACACTGTTTCAGATCACCTTTCTTTGGGATTGGAACAACCACTGCATCCTGCCAGTCTCTCACCACTTTACCTTCTTCCCACACCTTCTGCATTGCCTCCAGCATTCTATCCCACAGATCTACACCACCATGGAGGATTAGTTCAGGAAGGACGCCAGACTTTCCTCCTGCCTTTCTCATCTTCAATTTGTTTAGAGCCTGCATAAATACCTCTTCAGTTGGTGGCATATCCAAATCCAAGTGTGGTGGGAGTAGTGGCAGAGTGTCAATCACTTCATCATTGAATGCACAGGGTATGTTAAGTATCTACGAAATGCTGACGCCATCTGGCTCTTACCTCCTTTGGACCCTGAGTCAAACTTCCATTTTCTTTCATGACAGCAGTGGGTCTTGTTGGTCTTCTTCCAGCATGAGCCAGCTGCAACTTCCTGATACTCTTCCACCTTGTGCAACCATCCTTTTTTGCAGCTTCCCCCTCCTTGGCAACCATGCATATCCATTCTTCCTTAGCATTGTCCACTGCAACCTTTACCTTTCTCTGATGTCTCCTAAACTCCTTCCGGTTGGCTGAAGTAGTGCACTGTATCATCCTCAGGTGAGCATCATCCTTGGCTTTGATCAGAGGTGACAACAACTCCTCACTATCCTCAAACCAGTCTGGTTGCTTCCTCTTCCCTCTACCAACTTCTTCCTCTTCCCTCTACCAACTTCTTCCTCTGCAGCTGACACAATAAAAGACTTCAGAGCATCCCAGTTGCACTCGGTGGAATCTCCAGCTCTGAGTGGTCTAGCCAGCAAATGTTGCTCCAACACTTCACGGTATTCATCCCTCTTGGCAGGGGTTTTCAGTTTATGGATGGCAAAAGGCAAAGAAATCTTCTCTTTTCTTTTGGCAGAATGAGGTACAGTAACCTTTAGCTTGGCTCTTATAAGCTTATGGTCACTCCAACAGTTTGCTCCCCTCATCACCTGCACATCCCTGCCAACAACTCTCTGTTCAGCCCTCATCACGACAAAGTCTATCATGTGACATTTCTTTGTTGCTGGGTGTGTCCAAGTCCCTTGATAGATTTTCTTCTTTTGGAACCAGGTATTCATGATTGAGAACTGATTTAATGCACAGAATTCCAAAAATTCCTTGACCACAAAATTACGTTCACTCAAGCTATGCTTCCTTAAAACACCTTGCCACAGATCATGCCCTGTGTCCAACACACCCACCCTAGCATTGAAATCACCTAGCATAACAAGGATATCATTGTGTGGAATCCTATCTATTGCATCCTGCAAATCATCATAAACTTGAGCTTAATGCTTGGAGTGCCTTAGCTGTGGGTGCGTAAGCACACACTACTGATACGTAAGTGCCTGATGCCTTTCCAGACCAACCTCCCTTTTTCTTTCCTGTGTGTACCCACTTCAATCTAGCTGATATTATTCTTGAGCTAACCTCCCCTGCATTTTTCCATGCCACTGTAGCCTTTTCGTCCAATGCTATCCAACACCCTCATTCCTAGTGGCTCTTTCCTGATCCCCTGGCAGAGGACAACCCGAGTGCAGAAAGATAAATCTACCCACTGGCCACACATCCTTTCCAAACCACTTTGTCTCTTGGATCCCTGCAACATATACACCATATTTCCTCAATTCTCCCATTAACAAATCTATCTTCCTATCAATCTTCCCAGGCTTGTCATTATGGTTACCATGCTTAGCTACACCCATTAGTTGCTTTCTACAGATCCGCTCATCACCTGAACACTCTACTAAAGTACGGACATTCCAGGTAGCTACTACTAAACTATTTCTATTTCTCTTTGATTTCTGCTTCGTGTTCTGATCTTTTGTCACAAAGCTGTTCTTTATTACCATTCTCTTGTGCTGAACTTTCTTACCTTTGGTTCGAAACACCAAAGAAAGTGAACTGCTATCAAAATCTGGACTACTCCACACGATTATAGACAGCAGCTTGTCAAGACTTAGCCACAAATGTTTATAACAAATGAGGTACTTGACTAGTTGGTAGGGCTTGTAGATAGTACAGGTAAACAAATGCAGTGGTAAATGAAATTATCTTATATATAAACCTAGTGTTAAATGAAATTAACTTATATTTGTAGAATAAAATGACAAGTTTAAAGTGCTAAATTGAACTTTACTTATAATAATTAGTACAATACGCACGCACGCACGCACACACACACACACACACACACACACACACACACACACACACACACACACACACACACACACACACACACACACACACACACATGCAAGCTGTTAGCTGCAGCTGCTTCACCCTAGCCCTAGCCCAAAGTCTCATCATCCATTGTTGTACTTTGTGTGTGCTTTGTCAAGATTGACTGGTGGGTGGGTGTGTATCAACGGGTGTGTTGATAATTAAGGAGGGTATGTATCTATCAGTAGCTAATATGAATGTATGTAGCTGTTAATGGCTGCTGTGAGTGTGTGTTAAAGTGACAGGGGCATATCACTGTCAGTGCATCAATGGCTATGATATCTCTCTCTCTCTCACTTCCTTGAACACTGCAGATCCCTGAGTGGAATGAAGTTGGCCAAGGTCAGGGCTAAGCCTCAGAGAAGGAAGAAGAGGAATAAGGAGGAGAGATATGTCACAGATGAAGGCAGTATCAAACACACAAAGGAATCAGCCATCTTGTGGCAAGAAGACTCTGAAGAACCAGCCAATAAAAAATTTCGAGTTGATATTGATAATAACACAATCACTTCCACAGCCGAGAGGGTACAAGGTCGGCCATGTTGTTTGCACACCAGTAAGGAGAGCTCAGCTGTGCTTGCTGCTGAAGCAGAGCTCAACACTGACACAGGGACAGAGACGGCTGGTGGCGCTGGGACAGAGACGGCTGGTGGCGCTGGGACAGAGACGGCTGGTGGCGCTGGGACAGAGACGGCTGGTGGCGCTGGGACAGAGACGGCTGGTGGCGCTGGGACAGAGACGGCTGGTGGCGCTGGGACAGAGACGGCTGGTGGCACTGGGACAGAGACAGCTGGTGGCACTGGGACAGAGACGGCTGGTGGCACTGGGACAGAGAGGGCTGGTGGCACTGGGACAGAGACGGCTGGTGGCGCAGGGACAGAGACGGCTGGTGGCGCTGGGACAGAGACGGCTGGTGGCGCTGGGACAGAGACGGCTGGTGGCGCTGGGACAGAGACGGCTGGTGGCGCTGGGACAGAGACGGCTGGTGGCGCTGGGACAGAGACGGCTGGTGGCGCTGGGACAGAGACGGCTGGTGGCACTGGGACAGAGATGGCTGGTGGAGGAAAAGTACTTGGAGAAGATGTGCGGATGACTGATGAGAGAGTTGTGGCTGACAAAAGATCTCAGCTGGTGGTGGGTGTGAACAGTGTGACCAGACTGTTGGAGCACAGAGGGAGGTTGGAGGCGGGTCTGGTTTGTTCCTCCAGCCCTGCGCTGCTCTGGCACCACCTGCTCCCATTGGCTGCTCTGCGTGGAGTGCCCTTTGCTGCTCTGCCCAACTTGAGCAAGACCATCTCTCAGTGTTTAGGCATCAAGAGGGTCACTTGTATTGGCATCAAGGTGTGTGGGTGGGACCGCGTAGCCTTGGGCTAGGGCATCAAGATGTGTGGGTGGTCCAGCATAGCCTTGGGCTAAGGCATCAGGATGTGTAGGTGGGCCACGTGGGTGGGACCGCATTGGGCTAGGCATCAAGGTGTGTGGGTGGGCCAGCATAGCCTTGAGCTAGGGCATCAAGGTGTGTGGGTGGTTCAGCATTGCCTTGGTGTTGTGCAAGTAGTTGACACACACAGGGAGAGGGGGGAGGGAAGTGGGGGTGATGCCTTTAATTGTTACATGGCCACCTTATCATATTGCCCATTTAACTTATACGATGATGTCCGGCACTTAAACATCTAAGCAAATAACCAAATGATACCTGTTGACCAAATATGTAGAAGCCACCAGATATTATTTACAATTCTTTTTCTTTTTCCCCAAGGATATCTAATGTTTATTTTGTGAGTTTATCAAGTGTGTGTGTGTGTGTGTGTGTGTGTTGAGATGTATTGTTGGATTGTTGGAAAGAAAATCGAAGTAGGGCCATACGTTTGTGAGATGTTGAGAAATTTCAAATTTAGAGCATCAAATTATGCCCTTTGGGGTTAAGTAAGAAGAGAGAGCAGGGGGGGGGGGGGGGGGGGGGGGGGGGAATAAGGGGGTTAGGAAAGGTAAACCACCTACAAGATCTGCTGTCCCCAAGTGGTCACCCATCCAAGTACTGAGCAGGCCTAACAGTCCTTAACTTCAGTAAGTAATTTTAATTGAAATCAATTTGAATAGAGAGTTTTGCCCCAAAATTGTTTGCAGATTTGAGCAACTGTGGATTCTAAATATATTTTTGGTGGGATTTTTGCAAATCAATAGTCAAATCCCACGTGATTTGAATTATGATCTTCATGATTCAGCTCTTCAACAATATACTTCACAATGTTGCTCAACTTTGATGTGCCCAACCCAGTCATAGGTACTGCACTCAGGGAGTAGAGATAGCCATTCAGTACCTTCTTGTGTGCAAGCTGCTATATCATTTAAACTAATCTAGAACGTAAATAAGGTCTTTTAGGAACTAGTTCCACTCCATTGTACACCTTTATCCAAGGACACTGAACTATTTATTCTATTAGACTTGTCTTGCCGATAAGAGTTGGACCAAAGGCACAGCAGCCATGCCACATGTGGTTTAATGAACCTCTGTTATGCTGACACACCCAGTGACTTCATGGGACACCCAGTGACTTCATGGGAGTGTGCACCACCAGACAGGCTCAGCACCTGCAAAACACACACACCCTCCCTCCCTCCCTCCTTCCTACTCTACCTGGCTAGTTGAAGGATTGGCTATTACCTTATATGTGGTATTACTCTGTATATTCTGGTGTTTATCTGTAGAAACTGAGTGATGGAAGTAACCACTTTGCTGATCTGTGTGACATTATTGCTAACACAGCTGGACCAGCTCCTCTCCACCCCTGGCTGTTGCACATGCCCAGAAACACCGCCAGCAAGGCCAGCAAGGAATCGGCCAAACCTGCTGCTGCTCTGGATGAAGACAAGTCCTCTTCATTCCTCCAAAGTGATACAAAATATGATTTGGAGGGGTGTGGTCAAGACACGCATGGTTGTGGTCAAGACACACATGGGTATATGGCATTCCACCAGCTGCAAGTAAAGAAAATGAAAACTGTTTTTAATACCAAACAAAATAAGAGGATGGAGATAACACATGAAATTGTAAACTAACGTCACTGATGAACAGATGCAAAAGTTCAGTATCAGCAGATTTATTATTTAGTTGTACAATCCCAACCTGTTGCCTATTGCATAAAAATTCATGTTTCTCTTTTCTTCCCCCCCCCCCCCTCCCTCATGATGCCAAGCCCCTCCTTCCTGGGTGTGGCATGCTAAAGGAATACCTCCCCGCCCCTTCTTTGCTTTTCTTCCCCCCCCCCCTCCCTCATGATGCCAAGCCCCTCCTTCCTGGGTGTGGCATGCTAAAGGAATACCTCCCCGCCCCTTCTTTGCATTTGCTTGTCGGAAATAATAATATATGACAAGTACACACATTGAGTATGAACATTCATAACTGCCTCATTTTGTTGACACAGGCACACAAAATAAATAATATGACTGAGCTATGATTCATTGTAGTCTCTAGAATAATATATTAGATATTAAAATTGTTAATAAATAAAGCATGTACACATTACAGTAAGCTCGTACATGTGCCCCTACTATGGCAATAGTTTATGGGTCATCGTCATTGTCGTATGGAACCAATGTCCCTCTGGTCGCCTTTGGCTCTGTGGCACTTGGTGCAGAGCTGGATGCTGTAGCAGCAGAAGAAAGTGAACTATGCTTGGAGGTGCTTGCTTGAACTCTAGTGGTCTCCATTTGTTTCTGAGTTGTTGAATCACTTCCAGAAGAACTAATTGGCACACTACTACTACTAAGAGTCGTTGGCTGCACGATAGTTTGCCTTGATGTCTTAGTGGAGGCGGCAGGGGCAGTAGCAATGCTCGGCTTTGGCGTGGGTCTGGACACCACCATCACCTTCTTCTGCACTCTTGAAGGTTCAGCAGCAGCTGAAGTCAATGTTCTGGGAGAAGAAACAATTCCAATGCTTGGCTTTGCTATGGATCGCACAGAGATAGTTGTTTTGGCACTGGAACAAGATGTAGTAGGAGTTCTCTGCTGCCCAATTGGAGCAGTGCTGGTCCCACTGGTGCTGTGCACTCCTCCGGTGGCAGCAGTGCTGGTCCCACTGGTGCTGGGTACTCCTCCGGTGGCAGCAGTCTTCTGCGGAGTGCTTGCTGTGGTTGTGCTACTGGCCTTTGGATGTATGCCACCCGGCTTCTGTGATGGCAGTGTAGTAGCAGTAGTAGCAGTAGTAGCAGTAAAAGAACTTGCTGTTGATGTGCTGGTGTCTGTCCCACACTGTGCTGCAGACTTTGCTGACATGGCACTCTTTAATGGCATGCTCACTTTGCTCTTCTGGTGCCAGCTTGTCCTAATGCTGGATTTCTTACTCCTCCGACGAGTAGAAGGTTTCTGAGGTTGTGTGGAGACTTTCTGATCAGTAGAGACTGTTGTAGCCATAAGATCATCTATATATGCTTGAATCTTCTCAAAGCTATCCCGTCCACAGTAATCTATTTGTCCTGATTCAATTTGCTGTCTGTGACTCAAGTGTGCAGGTGGTCTTGTTGCGTCTTCATTGGCCGGTGCAGTACAGAACTCCAGGTCAGAGTCCTTCATAAGAAAAGGCATGGGAGGAGAAGGGTGTGTGTGTGTGAGGAGAGAGAAGGGGAGAGAAGCACTGAATCAGACTATGCCTTTTCATCACCACCACCATTTCCTCTTCCCTATTTAGGGTTGGGAGGGGAGGGGTTTGATGAGGTCACAGAATCCTAATAATGCAACTCGGCATATCCATAGCATCATGTTCAGTGTTAAGACATAACTTAAATGTTGACTGAAAATAGACATTTCAAAAATATGAATCAATCATGGTTACCTTCCCAGGAATTGCAGGAAGACCATTTGGAGCATAATATGCCAAAATATGTAATAAACACTAATGGAAACCTGATATGATGTAGTTTCATAATAAGCTTCTTTTAACAGTTGTTTCCAATATCACAACTGAGAAACATACCAAAACATGTGAAGCTGTAATAAAGTATTAGAGGATAATGGCTAGATATCAATCAACCACAAAGTGCTTCTATGAAGGAAAAAATTGTGATGGCAACAATTGTTTTTTGTTTTGTTTTTTCTGTGCAAGGTGTGTGCGTACGTGTGTGTGTGACAACCACCTTATCAAAGAATGAGGAAAAAAGAGGTGGATACATTAACTGACTCAACAGTTATGGCAAAGCTACTCCATTTTGGCACAGAAGAATCAAGAGGGAAAGCTCAGATGGACAACTAGAATCATCTAGAGAGAGAGAAGTCTTTGGTTCTGACGCTCACTCACAGAATCGAGATGAGCAATGGACCGGCAATGGCAGATGATGATGTCATAGTGTAGCACGAGGTAGACTAACCAACCAACCACACCACACACAGGGGGCACACACTAACCACTCGTGGGGGCCTCTGGGGAGACAGTCTGCTCTGTGCTGGACGTAGGCCTCCAGTGAGTTGGCCGGGACTCAGCCTTTGCTGGGGGGAGCTGGAGGTCCCGGGTCGGTGGCAAGGGACAGATGGATATCCTTGAGCAGAGGCAGAGACAGGTGAACATCCGTGGACAGAGACAGATTGTGAGTGAGCATGTTGAGGAGAAGTGACGTGGGGCATCCCCTGGGGGTCACTCAGTGAGGTCTGTCCTCCCAGAGACAATAGTGAGGCAGCTGTAGACTGCTAATGACGACAAAAGAGCATTCAGCACCAGCTCCATCCACAAATACTCAAGGAAGTGTGATCGGGACACGTCGTTCAACAGATAATGAAGAGTGATCCCATCAACAACTTATTAAAACTCCTCACAGTTATTGACTCAGTGTAGGAAGTATCTATCGTACAAGCATTCCCACTCACCCACCCAACCTTCAGTGTGTCACAGTCACTCACCAACTGCAGTGAAGTGAATATCTGCCACCATCGCTTGATAAAGTCCAGAAACGCACTCTGAGAGGAGGAAGTTCCCGGGAACAAGACAACTGAATCCACCTCTGGCAAATAGGTGTGTTGCCATGGCTTCACTGGACCAATGAAGTGGACTATTTTTGCATCATGGCCAAACCTGAACAAATAAAAGGTTTCCTGATGATCTGTGTGGCATTAGATTCCACTCCAGGGAGAGGGGGGGGGGGGGGGGGGTAATCAAATCAGAAGATATGTCCAGCCATAAGGAAGGTAAATATGAGGTAAGTCCACTTGTTCAATTAGACAGAGCAGCAATAGGGGGGACTTGCATGATTACATCACACACAACCAGCCATGCCTAATTATGGTATCGGTGACCCTCCAGCACCATAGAAAATGAAATAGCATTCATGACCTGCAATGATGTTTTTGAGAACTGCAATTGCAAAATAGCTCATGCTTTCACCTTACTGCTGGAATAGAAACTTTATAAAATTCCAGTGTGCTCATAGCATATTCCAGAATATTCAGAGCTGTGGTTATAGATAAATCCCAGCATGAAAGTGAAGGAAGATTAGTCCAATATTGCCAGGAGCCTGCCCAGCTAGTTGTAGGAACTCATTGGTTGGTGGCAATAGTGGTGAGTGTCACACAGTTGTCAGACACAGTGTCACAGCAAAAATAGCTGCTAGTTCTTCTCTGAACACTTTGTTAGGCAGCACCTCATTTCCAAGAATTTCTTAATTATCACAGGTGCTGCCTGACAGGGTTCTGAAAAGTATTGCAGCTTCTTCTTGGGCAATATTAACCCTAGCAACCATCTGACGCTGACAACTACTGCCACCTACCTTTGTGTTCTAAGAACTAGCAGCAAACTCGCTGGCCTGTTCTTAACTAACCTTTCTATCACTTACACACACCATTTTTTCCACAACCAGAGCTTGGAATATTCTAGAATTTGGTATCAGCACGCTGAAAATTTCATTATGTTTCTATTCATAGAGTTGGAAAAAGCAGGAGTTATTTTCCAGTTGCAGTTCTCAAAAACATCATTGGTATTCATGAATCCCAATACATTTTCTATGGTGCGGGTGGTTCACTGATACCATAAGTAGGCGTGGCAGGTAGTACCTGATGTATCATGCAAGTCCCCTAGTGGGTACATGAGAGATTTAGAGATGATTGATATTAGGAGATCGGAAATACAGCAGCTGTCAGGATGATTATTTTATAAACCAGAGTAATATGTGGAAACATATTTAGGGTAACAGGAGATGTTGAGTCGTTTTCAAGATCAAAGAAGGTCAACTTTTTGAGGATTACAATATTTCTATAGAAGTTACTTTTGAGATATGAATTGCTATAAAAGGTCATGTGCCCCTCAATGTAAGCTGAGGTGCCCAAAACTGCCTGATACACACACAGCACAGCACAGCACAGCACAGCACAGCACAGCACAGCACAGCACAGCACAGCACAGCACAGCACAGCACAGCACAGCACAGCACAGCACAGCACAGCACAGCACAGCACAGCACAGCACAGCACAGCACACTTCGTCAAGAACAGGTCAGGCAAGACAGGAAAAGGATTTTAGGAAGAGCTTTAAGTGAAGCTGGAGGAGTGAAGCACCCACTGACAGGGGCCAGGGGTAAAGTTGCAGATCAGCCTCAACTAAACTGTGCATCAGTATTCCACCAACCATGTTCTTTTTATCTTCCATTCTTTATTGCTGTGATTATTTATTAACAGTTGCAGGAGGGAGGGGAGGGGGTGGGGGAGAAGATGGAAGGTGGGTGGGGGAGGAGGGGAGGGAGAACATGGAGTGGGGGGGGGGAGGGAGAACATGGAGTGGGGGGGGGGAGGAAGAACATGGAGTGGGGGGGGGGGGGGGGAGAAGGGGAATATTTTAGAGCTGAACTCACTTGTGAAATGCTGGTGTGTATCCGTAGGCGGCATTAGGCGTTAAGTTAAAAGTAAAAGGTAAATGATATTTGATATCTCTTGTTGCCCAGTCAGACCAGTACAAGTTGAGCAGCCCTTGGTCTCCACCTGCCCCCACACAAACAAACAACGACCAACTGATTATATACACACTACCTATCCCTACAGGACATATATGGACCAGGGAAGGGGGGGGGAAGGAGGAGAAGGGGGAGGAAGGGAGGGGAGGGTAAGGTGACTCTCAAGATTGCACAATTATATCAGTGCTCCTTAATTAGAACCTCAATAATGAACTACCTATAGGGCAAAGGTCAAGAGGTGGGGTCAGCTTTCAAGGGTACAGAAGTCATTCAAAAAGTTAAATGATTCCAAGTACATGTACTAGCACAACTGCTGAACCCTAAAACACACAACATCAAATAACTGAATAACACAGTCGTGATACACAGTACTCTGCTATGCCCTGTTTTCTATAATGCGCAATGTTATCCATGGCAACCAATTATTAACACTGACCATCAAAGCTGCCAGTCTGTCTGGCCAGTTCCATGATGCTTCTAAAAGTTTCGTCTGAAGGCTTAAACACGAACACGCCAGAGTTGAAGCAGTCCGGCCAGCCAATGTCTGGAGCTGCAGATAACTCCTCTCTATCAAATAACTCGTCCACGTTGTGCATCACCAGAGTGTCAGCGTCAAGGTAGACACACTTGGAGTACCTTGTCAGTGTCCATGCATTCACTTTAGTGAAGGTCACCCCAAGCTCTGGACGAGACAGGATGGCCAGGTTGGCAATATCGCCCGAATCCAGCTCCACCACAGTCACCAGGTTGTCCCACACACACAATAGCTTCTCCCTAAACACAGAGTGTCATGGAAAGATTGGAATTGTAATCAATCTCCTGGAAACCTATTCAAGCTCATGGACATCCCGGAATGTCCAGCTCCACCAGACCCTTGCCCTAGCTCGACCAATACCAATACTAACCATCTTGTTACAACAGGTAAGGAGATAGATATAAAGATTGATATAGTGACAGATGTAGAGACAGATGTAGAGACAGATGTGGAGACAGATGTAGAGACAGATGTACAGACAGATGTAGAGACAAATGTGGAGACAGATGTAAAGACAGATGTGGAAACAGATGTAGAGACAGATGTGGAGACAGATGTAGAGACAGATGTGGAGACAGATGTGGAGACAGATGTAGAGACAGATGTAGAGACAGATGTAGAGACAGATGTGGAGACAGATGTAGAGACAGATGTAGAGACAGATATAGAGACCAGTATAGAGACAGATTTAGAGATAGATATAGACAGATAGAGGCATATATAGAAACAGATATAGACCAATATAGAGATAGATACAGACAGATAGAGGCAGATATAGAGACCAATATAGAGATAGATATAGACAGATAGAGGCAGATATAGAGATGGATATAGACAGATAGAGGTAGATATAGAGATGGATATAGACAGATAGAGGCAGATATAGAGACCAATATAGAGATAGAGATAGATATAGACACATAGAGGCAGATATAGAGATGGATATAGACAGATAGAGGTAGATATAGAGATGGATATAGACAAATAGAGGCAGATATAGAGACCGATATAGAGATAAATATAGAGATCGATATAGACAGATAGAGGCAGATATAGAGATGGATATAGACAGATAGAGGTAGATATAGAGATGGATATAGACAGATAGAGGCAGATATAGAAATCGATATAAAGATAGATATAGACAGATAGACAGATGTAAAGACAGATATAAAGACAGATGATCTTGAGACAGATTTAGACATATATAAAAACAAATATAGAGGCAGATTTAGAGACAGCTATATTAGATAGTATAGCAGAATCATCTGCAGCAAAAAAAATAAATTTAAAAAAAAATAAAAACTTAAAAAATTAAAAAAATCCTAGAACGTTTAAAGGCTAATTTTCGTGACTAAGTAAAACCCACCCCCACTCACCATTTTATCCTTGAGAACATGAACTATGCCAGGAGTAAGAAAATGCAATGCCAATGTATCAACAGGAAAAGAGGAAGTCCTCAGAGATTCATTGTGCAGAGCAGGAAGAAAGGCTGGTACGTAGGGGTTAAGGTTCAACCAGTGGGAGAATTTAGACCTGGACACTTCCACTTCTAGATTTCGGTATTCCCCCAACAGGGGAATTGATCAATATTTCAGTCCACAAGGTTTGGCTACAACAGTTGAGAGTATTATTTTGGATCACCAATGGATGCCAAGAGCTCAGGGTTTCTCAGTTGCCAAGAGCTCAGGATATCTCAGCTACCAAGAGTCTCAGGGTTTGTTAGCTCCAAAGAGCTTGGGGTTTCTTAATGGTAAATGTGGTAAAATGGACACCAGACAACTGAGTATAATGGAATGTCAAGAGCTGGGGGTAATATCTGAGGAAGAATTGACATTAAAGTAGGAAGTTGGTGGTAAAACAGAACCCAAATAGAGTTAGGAGCAATCAAACACATCACCTATCCTTGTTAAGAGAGCAGATCACAAGTAGTCATTAATTACACTTGCACGAACACCAGCAGAATGGCCACCAAAGGGCATATACGAACACCAGGAGGATGGCCATTGCAAACATCCTCTGCCATGACAGAGCAACCTGGGAGTTGCTACAGGTATGCAGCTGCTGATCTGTCTCTGCAGCTGCACACCTGACAGTCAATAACATCTTCTCCAGAGAAATATGAAATACCAGCTCAGCAAATAAACCAGACAGTGAAAAACTGTAATCAGTTAAGGGGGAAATAACCATATTTGTTGTGTATTTTTGTTTGTCATTTATCATTCCATCATTGCATACCTTCACTATTAGTGACTGTAGTTCAAGTTTCAACCAACTTTTGTAAACCAAATGAACCAAAATGGATAGTAGACCATCTTCATCTTCTGGAGAGGGACGAGAAGTGAGTGCTTTCTTCCACTCACAAAACCTGAAACCAAAACTTTTCTGTATCAACCACTCACCTTACTCCCTCTCCCTCTTTCTCTCTCTCTCTCATTCTAACCTCCTGTTCCTGATTTCAGCAGTAACCATACAAAGAGTTCCCTCTCTCTCCCTCCCTCCAACTCTCCCTCCAACTCTCCCTCTCTCCAACTCTCCCTCTCTCCAACTCTCCCTCCCTCCAACTCTCCCTCTCTCCCTCCCTCCAACTCTCCCTCTCTCCCTCCCTCCAACTCCCTCTCTCTCCCCTCCAACTCTCCCTCCAACTCTCCCTCTCTCCAACTCTCCCTCCCTCCAACTCTCCCTCCAACTCTCCCTCTCTCTCCCTTCCTCCTTCCCTCCAACTCTCTCTCTCTCTCCCTTCCTCCCTACATCCATCCCTCTCCCACTCCCTCTCTCCAGCACACAGTGCAGCCTGACCATCTAACTGCTAATTGCCCTGCTGAGCTGACCAAAGGAATGAGGTGTGCCTGCAGTTGTCAGGCTTCCCTGATCTCTCCCTCCTTCAAGGTTTCCCAGCTTTCCCTCTCTCCGGACAGTGGCCACCTGTGACAGGCAAGTCTACCAAACCCTGTGTGTACCAAACCCTGTGTGTACCAAACCCTGTGTGTGTTCACATCAACAACTAGTCATGATGGTTGTTCACCAACCATTCTTCAGACAGTACATCAACACAATCTCATTAATGCAATCTCAGATTCCTGCTTTGGAATGCTTGCTAGGTCATCCTTTGGTGGGCTGTAGTCACATGAGTGTCTGCCTGGATAGCATCTCAAGGATACCATCTCGTAGACAAAGCTGGTCTTCTTGTGGCATCTCATAGTTTAGTCAGAGTGTCTGCCTAAAGTATTGCAGTGCAACACACGCACGCACACACCATATACACGCACACACGCAAACACACATGCACACACACACACACACACACACACGCACACGCACATTTTCCCCCTTTTTTAATTTTTTTTTACTAACCTGATCACTATTTTCATCTGTGTATTCCTATGATCATTCCTACAGAATAGTTAACAGAACTTGTTCTTATACATTTTGAAGCAATGCAAACAACTGCTGTGAATTCCTATGATCATTCCTACAGAATAGTTAACAGAACTTGTTCTTACACATTTTGAAGCAATGCAAACAACTGCTATAAAAAACGAAATCTCTCCTGGTGGATTACATCATCCTCAACCATTGTTGACACCTTACCAACTCCTCCTCCATGAAGCACAGTCAAAGAAATAATATCCACTTGCACTTTGTCATCATTTGGACGGAAGCAGAGACATCACTTCCAGTTCCTGCTGACCAGCAGTACCTGTTCAGACAACCTTGAGAGAGGCTGACCATCTGACTATTCCATAGAGACAACCTTGAGAGAGGCTGACCATCTGACTATTCCATAGAGACAACCTTGAGAGAGGCTGACCATCTGACTATTCCATAGAGACAATCTTGAGAGAGGCTGACCATCTGACTATTCCATACAGACAACCATGTGAGAGGCTGACCATCTGACCCCTCCATGAGACAACCACATTGTCATTCTCCAAGGGACAATAATGTCCCAACTTATGACAAAAGTGACTGCATCCAACATGTCCTGTCTTCAAGACATTCCACAGCCAACTGGCATGCACTGCTACATTAAGATCTCTACACTGAACATAAAACATTTGGTAAGGACCTCAGGAGGGGAAAGAGAAGCAGTCACAACTATAAGTGTGAAGGCAGTGCAGCTGCAATGATGTTACAACGGGGGCATCCCATGCTGGTCCATCTCATCCAATATAAATATTTATATTGTCACTAACATAAAAATATTTGAGTTCATATGGAGTCATAATTGCCTTTAATTGGGTAAGGAAGGGGCGGGGGCGGGGATGGAGAGGTGGACAGCCCTTGATGGCTGCATGGAGAGGTGGCCTCACAGACAGCAGCCAATGGAAGGATGCTGAGTGCTGAGACTTGCAAAATATCACTGGTAGTGAAGATGGCAATGGAGACTCCAATAATAAAAATGCCGGTAAACATTTTCAGACACACCCACATATCAAGCCAGCCACACCCACATATCAAGCCACACACATCAAACTAGCCACACCCACATATCAAATCAGACACACACATTAAACCAGACACACCCTTATATCAAGCCAGCCACACCCACATATCAAGCCACACATACATCAAACTAGACACACCCACATATCAAATTAGCCACACACATCAAATCAGACACACACACACACACACATTAAACCAGACACACCCTCATATCAAGCCAGCCACACCCACATATCAAGCCACACCCACATATCAAGCCACACACACATCAAACTAGACACACCCACATATCAAACTAGCCACACCCACACATCAAATCAGATACACACACACATTAAACCAGACACACCCTCATATCAAATCAGGCACACACACACATATTAAACCAGACACATCCTCATATCACACCAGACATACCCACATTTAACCAAACCTTTAACTAACAAAGCCCAAGCAAAAATATTTCCAATTCCTCCGAGTTCGTTATATCTCAATCATGGGGATCCAAACACTCTCTGTTAGCTATTTTCTTGTAGAGTATGTGCTGGGAAGTGCTAGAGCAATTCACAATGCATCATTAGGAGGAGGCATGGCACCACCACCCACCACTCACCACCCACCACTCACCACTGCTGCTGAGGAGAGACAGGATTTCCATTCAAGTGATCATAGAAATGGACTGTTTAATTGCATTGCATTAAGTTGGAGAGAGCAGCTAAGGAGTGTAACTAACTAACACATTACTAACTTGATGGCACATGCATGCCCAACTACTAAACCCTTAATCACACTGTGAGTTAAGATCAGGAATTGTGTTGCTGAGGTCAATTATAGTTAACAGGGCCGTTATAAAATTACATGCATAAGCACATTAGCTCGCAAATGATAACTCCTGCTCACACAATTTCTTACTTCATGGTCTCTGAAATCCCAGTAGTGACCATCAGAGCTAACTTCTTGGTGGTTCCAGTATCTCTGATAGACTTGCCCAGAGCTAGGGCTCCAGTAGCATAGTAGTCATTAGTTGCTAGAGACACAAATGCTTCTGCAAGAGAAAACAAAAGCAGTCATTAAAATGAAGTGGGCTTGATCAGGCATGCATGCATGCATGCAGCTGTCTGCATAATTCCCTCCATTTGTACACATGAAAAGGTTGAGAGAACTTATGCAGCAGGGCGCTAACCAGCTCCCTCATTTAACTCTATTAACTCCGAGGAGGTTAGACTGTCTACGCTGTACTGACCTGGCCAGTTCACTTTATAAAATCAACTAATTTACACAAACTTAGCTACTCACCACAAACAGCTACTCACCTCTCTCAGGAAACATTTTCTAAGAGAAACACACTGAGGTAGCCGGTAAGCACAAGAAGCTGTTCCTACTCTGTAGCTGACCTCGCTGTAATCTCATAAATGAAAACAACCCTGCAGCCTAATTAGCAGAGTGCATCTTCAACTAATTTAGGCTGTAGCGGGAAGGTGCAGTCCCTGCACTGGAAAAAGGTTTAATTTTTTCGACCCTTACCAACCTTCTTTTTTTTCTACCCATGCAGTCCAGGTTCTTGCTGGCTTTCCCGGTTGTTGTGCTAAATGACTGATGCCTATCCACCCGGTGACAGGAGGAAGATTAGCCTCCTTATTCCCGCTTCTCCTGCTCCTTGTACAAGAAGTTCCTAGCTCTCACTGCAAGGTGATAAGAGGAACTACTAGTTCCCTGGCTGCATGGAAGGAGAGAGGACAGTTCCTTACAAAATTCTGCTTCCACGGTAAAGTAAAGCTATGAACATTTAAGAAGTGTAGTTGACTTCTTTATTCTTATTCTTTACTCCTTACTGCTGACAGATAAGCAAGCACTGTTCAAGTTCACCACCAATGCCTCTGCTCCTGGGAAACTCTATTTCTACTTGGATGAAAGCTGGACTTATGCCTACAGTGAAGCTGACTGTGCTAGGAAGATAGCAATGGCTAAGTTCAGCAGTATGTCAATCATCTTGGTCATCTCTATAGTAATAGCACTATTTCCGATACACTTTACCCAATATGTTGTCTGTGCAGGAAGCTTGGAGAACAGCACCAGTGGGGAGCAGTACCTGAACCAATGGATACGCCCCCACTTCTGGTTTATTGTCTACGCTGACTCCCACACCTGTGGAGGCACCACACCTCCATATGTGGAGGGTGTGGCTTATGAGATGGTCTTCCTCAACCCAGATGCCTACGGCAACCCCAATGATCACTTCGGGGATGATTTGAGAGGTAGAGCACTATAACAAACGAGAGTAAACCACAAACATTTTCTTTGTTGATGAAGGAAACCTGTTTATTTGGAGGTCATTTTTACCAACGTGCCTGCCAATTTTAGAGTAGATTAGTTTGCTCCAGAATTTGTGCAACTTCTGTACTTTATCTTCTTTGCTAGGCAACAATACAAGCTCATCTCCACTCCAGCTGCTTTGGGGGAAGGGAATCTTATGTTTGGGGGGGGGGGGGAGAGAGAGAGCTTGTGCTTGGAAGGGCTAGCAACAAGGTGCATTGACTTCTGCAGTCATTACAGGTTGTGTGTGCCTTCTTGAGAGAGATACACGAATTGTTGAGGCAATTCCACTCCATGTCTAGTGTATGTGGCCTAGTGGATGTTCCTTGCACCTTGCAATACTGTGGGTTGAGGTCAGTCACATGACTATACCTGACCATAACACTGCAATACTGTGGATTGATGTCAGTACAGTAACACTGCAATACTGTGGGTTAAGATTAGTCACATTATCATACTTTACCAGCTCAGTATAGTATTACAGATTTTATCTAGAGAATTTGATTCATAGTTGTCCAGTTTGAGCTAAAAGCATGAAACTTTATGGTTTCTAGGCATCATAAAATTATTTTAAGAAATGGACCCCCCTCTGGCTTGACTTTGGTGACCTCTAAATGTCAATTTTTACCATGTGTGGTGGTATAATATTCAAAATTTCTGGTTTAGAACATTAGTTGCACAGAAGTATCAATCGACTCTCTTGATTCTACCTCAATCCTGCTTCTTTCATAGCTTCTGATGGTGTAAATGTGCCATATATGGCATTAATTAATACACATTGCATGTTCTCCCAGCTAGCTGCATGTCTGTGAATGTTAGTGCAGGCATCACAGAAAACAGGTGCAGGGCAAAGCTTTTTACAGGCAGCTGACTGTTAAAGTGAGCACTGCATGTATACGCATTCTCACTGAGACAGTTCAAAGTGCATGGTTGTTTCGGTCTAGTTTCTAGTTGTCCCATTCCTCCATTGTGTTTGAGCCCAGTCACACACTCACAACTGGAGCTAGGGCTGCACAGGTGAGCATATTCATTAGTGCTTGTACAAAGCTAGTTCAAGCATCGCATTGGGTTGTGAGCTGATGTCATTGTATTGACCAGAGGCCATGTTTTGATGAGTACATGTCCATCTTAACAACTGAAGGTATCTGAGAGCACTGACTGGAATGTTTCTGTGCTTTGTCAAGAGGACAGGCCCTGGGGCTACTTTACAGTGTCCAGTCCATGGTCTTGGGCAACTATGGCAAAATGCATTTTTTTTCAAATACGGTTTTTTCATACTGTGACTTTTTCTTCCCCTCCCCATCACTTCATTTTTCTTTTCAATTTTCTGTCAAAAATATTTTTGGTTATTTTTTTGGTTTTGTTTTGTTTTGTTTTCATTTGCAAATACCTTGTACAAAATGACTCAGTTGACCCTGACCACACTTTCAGTGTTGCTGGGGCACTTTATTCCAGCTGTTGGACCTTGGTTAACTTTAATTCCACCCTACTCCTCAAGTAGGTCTAAAAACAGAACCACACCAGGATGATAAACCCCATTTACAGCTGTCAGCTTTGGAAAAGCTACTTCTGTGGTGACTTGGTGGTGAGTGCTATTCCAAGATGGAATTGTAATTGCCGGTATTCTTCAGAGTATAATTGTCTTAATTTTCTAGCTAGAATTAGTGCATAGCTCAAGTAGGTTAGCTTTGGGTTCCAAGCTACTGTAGGTGACTTCAGAGCAGTGGAAGGTAAATATTAGTTGTTGTTTTTTAACTAATAAAATAAAAGAAATTAGAAATGGGTAGTTTAAATTTTTATTGCCATTATACTTTGAAACTGTAGCAAATTGTTTCATTGGTTAGGGAGATGTGCTTCACAGCTGTTGGCTAAAAAATGTTGATTTAAAAAAATAGATCAATATCTTTTTACCCAGGCAAAGCTACATACATACATACATACATACATACATACATACATACATACATACATACATACATACATACATACATACATACATACATACATACATACATACATACATACATACATACATACATACATACTATAAAGTGTGGAACTGTCTGTGTATCTGATTCAGCTTGAAGTTAGACCAATGAACCCATATATATTTAGAATCAGTGTCACCAGGGGAACATCATGAGCATATCTATATTGCCACACCCCTTTCTGTATTCAAAAAAAAAAAAAAAAAAATACCAAAAATTATACTTCTACCTGGGAAAAATTGGGACTACAGGCCTAAAACGTTAGCATGCGGGCACAATTTGACTCTGTGAATAACATGGGTTGGGTCCCATTTGGCCACACCTCTTTTCTCTGTGTGTAAGCCTAAAAATGTCAAAAATGGTACTTTTACCTAATCACATGTTCACCTTGTTTTAATATACTACAACATTCTTCATGTAGATATTTTGTGACTACAGCCCACCAAAGGTGGGCAGAAAAACTGCCTGAAGGTCGGGGTTTTTTTGCTTATATATATATATATATATATATACTAGCAGCATATACCCGGCATTGCCAGGCCAATGTTAACATGAAACATTATAGAAGTCTCTCATATTTTGGCCTGGTTGGTCCTTTAATTAGCTTTTGGCAGCTAAAACAACTTCCTGTGGGTCTGGTAAATAAAAGAAACCGCACATATAACCACACCCACATATGGTTAATAATGCTCACCCAGTTACTTGGACTCCATATGGCAAATTTCAGCCTGATTGGTCCATAGATTAGTATTTGGCAGGCATAATTACGTCCTATGGGTGTGGCAATGACCAGACCACACTTGACACACACACACACACACACACACACACACACACACACACACACACACACACACACATGATTAGTAATGCACACGCACACGTGATTAGTAATGCACAACACACACGTGATTAGTAATGCACACACACACACACGTGATTAGTAATGCACACACACACACACATGATTAGTAATGCTCACCCAGTTGCTTGAAAATTTCATTAAACATTTCAGTCCGGTAGGTCCTTCTATTAGCTTTTTATAGCCAAAACAACTTCTAGTATGTGTGGCTATGGTCAATCCACACCCATATGTAGTTCATAATGCTGTCCCAGGTACTTGAAACCGAACGGCAACTTTTTGGCCTGATTGTTTTCTGATTCACTTTTCGACCTAAATAGCTTCCTGTGGCTGTGGCAAAACCGCACCCATTATCATGCCCACATGTGTTTAGTAATGCTCACTCGGATTCTTAGAGAGCACATGCCAAATTTTGGCCGTTTTGGTTCCAGTGTTCAGCTGCGATGCCTAGACACATACATTCAAACATACATACATACCTACGAACCAAAAATATATATATATTAAAATGGGTTTGCGGATCTTTTATTCAGAAGTCCTTTTTTGGGGGCACTTTTTCTCTTTAAACACCAATGGGAAGTGGTGTAGCAATGAGGGATCCTGCCCTGTTACTCAAAAAGTCAATTTGTGTATGCATACCACGTTTTAAGTCTGTCACTCCATTGCCAAAGTACCATTTGGGCTTTTTTTGGGCCTGACATGAACAGAAATGGGTGTGGTCATATACATGTACTTAAAACATTCCCCACATTATATTGATTCCAAAAATATGAGTTCATGGTCTAACTCCTAAGGTTCAAGTATTTTTGCTAATATGCCATTTTTGGCATTTTTTGCCTTACACAGGAAACGTAAAAGGTGTGGCCAGGTGGGGCCCACCCATGTGACTCTCAGAGTGATGTATATGCATACCAACTTTTAGATCTGTAGCTCCAAGGGTTTTTATTGCAAAAGTACCATTTTTGGCTTTTACTCGTTGCTGTGGTAACTATTTTCCTGAATTTTTAGCCCATGTTTTAAGTTGGGTCAAAACCTATCACCATGCCAAATTTCAGAGAAATTCACCTACAGGTTTGGCCAGAATGATGGTACAGACACACAGATAGACAGACAGACAAACAGACAGACAGACAGACAGACATCTTCTTATATATATATATATATATATATACGTATGTATGTTTCCTATGTATATAAAAGGAGATGTCTGTCTGTATGTTTGTACCATCATTCTGGCCAAACCTGCAGGTGGATTTCTGTGAGTTGGCATGATGATAGGTTTTGACCCAACTTAAAACATGGGCTAAAAATTTCGGAAAATAGTTACCATGGTAATGAGAAATAGCCAAATATGGTATTTTTGCCAGAAAAACCCTTGGAGCTACAGATCTAAATATTGGTATGCATAATACAACTTCACTCTGGGAGTAACATGGGATGCATACACAACTTTACTTTGGGAGTGACATGGGAGGAATCACTCATGGTTACACCTCTTCCCATTGGTGTATAGAACAAAAAAAAGGTGAGAAATAAAAGAACTTCTGAATATGCTTTCACCAAAGGAGTTAGATCTATGAACACACTTTAATATATAGAGTATATGTGTGTAGGCATCACGTCTAAACACTTGGACTGAAAGGGCCGAAATTCGGCATGTACTCTCCTACTACCCGGGTGAGTGTTATTAAACACATGGGCATGATAATGGGTGTGGTTTTGTCATAGCCACCCCCACAGGAAGTTACTTTGGCTGAAAAAGTTAATTAATGAATAATCAGGCAAAAAAATTGGCGTGTGTTCTCCAAGTACTGGGGAAAACATTATTAACCAGATGTGGGTGTGGTCTGGCCTTAGCCTCACCCACTGGAAGTTGTTTTGGCTATTAAAAGCTAATCAAACGACCAACCAGACTGAAATTTGGAATGATACTTCCAAGCAACTAGGTGAGCATTATTAATATCATGTACATGTGTGTCAATGGGTGTGGTCTGGTCATTGCCACACCCATATGACATCATGCCTGTCAAAAACTCATTTATGGACTAATCAGGCTGAAATTGGGCATATGGAGTCCCAAGTAACTGGGTGAGCACTATTAACTACATGTGGGTGTGGCAATGTGTGGTTTAGTATTAGCCCCACCCAGAGGAAGTTGTTTTGGCTGCCAAAAGCTAATTAAAGGGCCAACCAGGCCAAAATTTTAGTGGCTTCTATAATGTTTCATGTTGACAATAGTATTGACTGACTATATGTTGCTTTATATATATATACACACACGTATGTTTGTCCACTAACTCTTCCTAATCAGCTGAACCATTTCTAATGAAGCTTTCAGAGTGTGTCTCTTGGCACCACAGAAAACTACTGCACCCAAAGAATTTTGAAATATACTGCCACTTATGGCTGCCATGATGACTCTTCATATTTTCCTGTGGAGACCATGGCCCAGATTTCACCCTGATCTCACCAGCTGTCTGGAGGGAGAAGCAAACCTATCAGCACGTGTTCAAAACATGCTAAAGTTATAGCTCTAGTGCTTGTCCTTGATCTGTGCATGCCCGCGGATAGGACATCTGGTCTCTATATATATATATAATGATATAATTGCCACTATGTTGGGAAATTGGGTTGTATGTGGATTTATAGAATAAAATGATGAGCAGCACAGAAGAAAGTGATTTTATATGATGACTGAGTATTCAACACACTTCTAATAATCAATTCCAGAAATGAATGTTGCAGTTTTTCTTTTTAGAGTAATGTCAGAGTGAACTGGTCGTGTTTTATTGTCACATCATCGCATGGACTTGTGCGTGCATCATCACTGGATTAAATCAGTGCCAGAATACAATCTTTGGTGGTGACAATCAGTTCATGTATTCTTGCTTTTGTGACAGGACTTCTGACCTTCTACTGCCTCCTTCTTGTGCTGTATGTGGGGGGGATCAGTGTGTATGCTCATCGCGTCTTCCTCACCATCAGCAAAGGAGGGCCCATGCACGAGGTACGTAATTGGAGGTGGATCAATATCACATTGGGTGGGTGGAGGTGAATCAGTATCACACTGGGTGGGTGCGTATGGATCAATATCACATTGGGTAGATGGAGGTGAATCAGTATCACGCTGGGTGGGTGTGTATGGATCAATATCACATTGGGTGGGTGGAGGTGAATCAATATCACACTGGGTGGGTGTGTATGGATCAATATCGCACTGGGTGGGTGTGTATGGATCAATATTGCACTGGGTGGGGGGAGGTGGATCAATATTGCACTGGGTGGGTGTGTATGGATCAATATTGCACTGGGTGGGTGGAGGTGGATCAATATCGCACTGGGTGGGTGTGTATGGATCAATATTGCACTGGGTGGGTGTGTATGGATCAATATCACATTGGGTGGGTGGAGGTGAATCAGTATCACACTGGGTGGGTGTGTATGGATCAATATCACATTGGGTGGGTGGAGGTGAATCAGTATCACACTGGGTGGGTGTGTATGGATCAATATTGCACTGGGTGGGGGGAGGTGGATCAATATTGCACTGGGTGGGTGTGTATGGATCAATATTGCACTGGGTGGGTGGAGGTGGATCAATATCGCACTGGGTGGGTGTGTATGGATCAATATTGCACTGGGTGGGTGTGTATGGATCAATATCACATTGGGTGGGTGGAGGTGAATCAGTATCACACTGGGTGGGTGTGTATGGATCAATATCACATTGGGTGGGTGGAGGTGAATCAGTATCACACTGGGTGGGTGTGTATGGATCAATATCACATTGGGTGGGTGGAGGTGAATCAATATCACACTGGGTGGGTGTGTATGGATCAATATCGCACTGGGTGGGTGTGTATGGATCAATATTGCACTGGGTGGGTGGAGGTGGATCAATATCGCACTGGGTGGGTGTGTATGGATCAATATTGCACTGGGTGGGTGGAGGTGGATCAATATCACACTGGGTGGATGTGTATGGATCAATATTGCACTGGGTGGGTGTGTATGGATCAATATTGCACTGGGTGGGTGTGTATGGATCAATATTGCACTGGGTGGGTGTGTATGGATCAATATCACACTGGGTGGGTGTGTATGGATCAATATTGCACTGGGTGGGTGTGTATGGATCAATATTGCACTGGGTGAGTGTGTATGGATCAATATCATGTGTACCTAATGTTTATTGTTGTATTCTATGATGTTATTTTATTGTCAGGTATTGAAGGTTCTTTCTGTTGCCATGGCATTTCATTTTAGTGCAGCATTGCTGATGTCTGTTCACTTATGGAGGTATTGTGATTTGCATGAAGCATGTGTATGTGGGTGCGTGGGCATGCATGTATGCATTCAGTGAAGTGTTTGAAGAGGGTTTTACTTGTGTCTCAATCTGTTGCTGTTTTAATTTTCAAAATATTTGTTGTTGTTTTTCCACTTAAGATATTCGGCAAATGGTGAAGGCCTACCAATGTTTGAGACCTCTTCTGAAGGTAATATCAAGAGAATGATGATGATTGGGTGGGGTGGGGCATAGTCATCCAAGATCACATCCAGAGCAAAATAAACTGCTTGCAGAGATTGGAACTGAATATTTCCAAGTGTGATATTTCTAATTCTTTCCTGCAATAAGACTCTCTCACTATTTGTGGACATAAATTGTGTCTTTTTATGTCATTGTTTTTGTTGATGATGAAGGCCTGGAGGTGTTGGCTCAATGCCTAATGATATGGATACTGCTCACCATCTCAATGGGATGGACATTGAGTTCTTCCACTGCTCACCCCTTCAAAGACAGGAACCAGCTCTACACTATTGCCATGGTAACTGCTCTACACATCTTATTGGTCATCTGGGAGCAGTCGTACGACGAGAGTCACTATACGTACCACATGCACGAGAGTCTCCCTGGGTTGTTGCTGGTCATCCTCCGGGTGGCGTTGGCGGGATTGTTTGGATTTCACCTCAGAAACAGCTTGTCCAGAGAGAGAAGCGAGCTCGTCAAGGATTTCTATCAGAGCTTTGCTATTGTGCGTACATATTCATTCCTGAAGTTACACATCATGCTGGTGCAATAGGTCATCACTAAGTGTGTGGTCGAGGGTCAGTTGTCTGAGGAGCTAGAGCTATCCTCACTAAGTGTGTGGTCGAGGGTTAGTTGTCTGAGGAGCTAGAGCTATCCTCACTAAGTGTGTGGTCGAGGGTCAGTCATCTGAGGAAGTAGGCTTGTGGTCACGTAGGACGTAGAGTGCAGCTTGGATAGATGTGACTTTTCCCTTTATTCTGTTTGCTGGCAGCTTTAGGCTCTCCATTGTTTAGCTGACCCTAACACGTGTTCATCTTGCCCGATGGAGTCTGACAACCAAGGCATTGTGTGTGCCCAGGTCCTGCACACGCATAGACACAGAGTTGTTACTTTCTTCTTTTGTCCTTTCCTGTTTATATTTGGGATTGTGTTGGCTTGTGTTAATTTAGCCTGAATAGTCTGTTTCTTCATTCAATGTAATTGTTTGTTTTTATTTTCATGCAACATTTCATTGCTTCATGTAGGGCTGCTACCTCTGGTTTCTGGCTTTTCCCCTTCTAATGTTGGTGGCTGTAATGTTTGCAGAATACTGGAGACATAAGGTTAGCATAGCTCAGCAACCCTTTACCTATCTGGTATTGTGTGATAGTCTCATACTCATTGCACTTGGTGTAATTTAATTAGCCATGTCATCTTATTGCCTAATCAAGTTTTTCTGGGTTATATGTTTTTCCTTCTTTTTTTTTTAAATACTGAGACACAAACTTTATCTATCGTGTGCGTCTCGTGGAGATGTCCTCTCTAGTGTAGATCCTTCATCACTCAGTATTGCAGCTCATCTTTCTTGAGTTTTACATCATTCTTGTGGCACATGCTCAACTATGGAGCGCTACATTGTGTGTTCTCTGACTGTTTGTCCTTCTCAGGATAGCAATGTAACTGGAGTAGAAGTAGTTTGTGTGTGCCACAATATTTAGTTCTCCTCTTGTGCTCCTCCATGCACTCTCTCTCACTCTCTCTCTCTCTCTTTGCCTAAAGGTGGTCACAGTTGGTGTCACTGTGATTCAGGCAGCATCTATGGGATGGCTCAGTCGGCTGTTTCTTACCCGCAGTTTGTACTGGGAGGTGTCCACTCTCTCCTCCACAACTCTGCCACTGCGTCTGGAGAGAGGTGGCAGCCGAGGAGTCCATGGATATCTCACAAAACACAACTAGTGATAATAAAATTAATGCTGTCAGGGAGGGATCTAGCACAATTTTTCACTCAAATTTCCTTGTTGATGGTGTAATTTCTCTGTGTTTATGATGTGATTTCGTATGATTTCTTTTGGTATCTTCACTTATGGACATTCTAGTTCCAGGCAAACAGAAACGCACACACACACACACACACACACACACACACACACACACACACACACACACACACACACACACACACACCTCATGATGGTGGACACTCACTTAGTGACCTCTTCTTCAAACAGACAACGTACCTTTTCTTCCTGTTTCACTGATGCACTGTCATTGTGTATGTAATTTAGCATAATTTAGTGTCATATGCAATTGTGAAGGATAGTGAAGCCTTTTTATTGAGACAGAGAATTGGTTATTTATTTTTACAGGTTGATGAAACGTTTAGTTTGAAATGTCCAGGCACTGCTGAAGTCCTGTCCTCCCTCACTTTGCCATGTCTTTATCATGAAAAATTGCACAAAATTATCATGTGTGCACACAAACACGCATGTATGCATGCATACATGCACAAATTTCAAAAGAGTGGGTTGTAGTTCAAAATAGCAAATCAACGTTCTTTTTTTTTTATTTTTTTATGTGTATACTAAGCTGTAGCTCCAATATGCATCACTATTCACAGACAGTAATTCCCATGAAAATAATTCTGAGGATTTCTGGATGGACAGTTTAAATTGACGTCGCTGATTGCAGTATACACCAATTTGGATGCTGAAAAAGATCATAGCTAGTTCACCTTTTTAAAATCTTTCCAGAGAAATTTCACTCAATTGTTTTCATCTCTGGTTTGCATTCTTGACCATTAAAGTTGACTGGCAACCTTCCACGAACGCCATGGCAATGTCCAATAGTTGGGCCACACCATGTTGAGAAGCTGCTATTGTCAGCTGCAAGGGTAAGCACTGGCATGGTCACTGGAATGTGTGATGGAACTAAGACAGTGGAGGGTGGATTGCGTAGAAGTGCTGGGACCCAAGTTTTCTACCTCCTGGTGCTAAAAATCAAATTCATATGCTGAAAGATATGCCATGCCTGCAATGGATTCTTCCTTATAAGGATGAAATCTGAGCCTTTTTTCTTCTTCAAGGTGTAAACTTTGATAAGTGTGATTCATTGATTGAGAGCATAACATATATGTGCCACCAAGCACAAGCAGTATTAAGTTAGCAAGTTAAAAGTAGAGTATCACATCATGTTCATGTTAGTAAGTTATCAATCATGTCATGGTGATGGTCGTACAGTGAGGTCCAGCTCTGACTTGGAACTATGTCCCACTTGTCCCAAGATGGGGGAAGGAGAGTGTGAGGATTGCCTGGAGCTGGTCAGACTGCTCCGTCGTGCTGCTGCAGGCTTGTGTCTCCTTCCTGCAGCAGAGCCCAAGCTGGGGCTGGGGCTGGTCCTGATCGGGAAAGAGGACCCTGCAGGTGGGCAAACAAAGAGGTGCTCAAGAAACACAAGTGACATGGAAGGGAAGCATGGCCTGGGGACATTGGGTTGGGTAGGGCGGGTGATGTTCTTGTGCATGTCCTCGTGTGTATCCTGTACCTGCCGATGGCGTGGAGGCAGCTGAGGACCTCCCACTGAACACTGCCATGCCCCCAATGTCCACTCTGTTTGGCAGCTGCACTGGAGCGGGGGACCTGCCCATGGAGTGCAGCAACGATGCACTACTGCAGATCACAGCAAACATTTAGCAGTTCATACATGAGACATAATTGGATGGCGTGGAAAAGCTAGGGCTAGGGCAAGACACTAATGCAACCACTACAGAGATGGAGACCCTCATGCAGCCACTACAGAGATGGAGACACTCATGCAACCACTACAGACACTCATGCAGCCACTACAAAGATGGAGACACTCATGCAACCACTACAGAAATGGAGACACTCATGCAGCCACTACAGAGATGGAGACACTCATGCAACCACTACAGAGATGGAGACACTAATGCAACCACTACAGAGATGGAAACACTCATGTAGCCACTATAGAGATGGAGACACTCGTGCAGCCACTACAGAGATGGAGACACTCATGCAACCACTACAGAGATGGAACACTTGTGCAGCCACTACAGAGATGGAGACACTCATGCAGCCACTACAGAAATGGAGACACTCATGCAGCCACTACAGAGATGGAGACACTCATGCAACCACTACAGAGATGGAGACACTAATGCAGCCACTACAAAGATGGAGGCACTAATGCAACCACTACAGAAATGAAGGTAAAGCTACTGTAGCAGCTGCACATTCCTAGAACACAAACAATGCAGCATAAATATCATGTCACCCACTCTTCTGCCCTTCACCAGTTGCCTGGAGACCTGCTATGGGCTATGCAACTAACTATGATCATATGTAGCGGAGCCATGTGTGGACCAGTTGTGTGCATTAGTGTGTCTCCTCTTCTACTCATTCTCAAGTTGGTCTGTACAATACCAGCAGGAATGGGTACATCTAATTGGCTCACCATTAAAATATGTATAAAATTAAAAGAAAATAAATAAATAAAAAGAAAACAACACAAAACAACAAAATACGGCCCAAATTGCTGGGCTAACCCCTCCCCACAGGTAATCTTGCCTTTAACTTATTTCACCATTATGATGAGAAAGAACTCTAGCCTGAGGCGAGTATTTCTGTTAGTGGTGATAATGATGGTTATTATAGCATGTTACACTGCCGTGTGATGTGATGTGGTAACCAACCTTCCCGACAGAGGTGTGACAGAACTCCGTGCAGAGGAGACAGTGGAGCTAGCCTTGCTGGCTACAGGGGACGCTGGAAGAGGGAGGTCAGCCTGTGAGAACAGCAGCTCTAGATGAGGTGCAATGGCTGGGTGCTGTGCAGCCAGAGAGCCCAGCCGTCCCACTGTGTGGCTGCCAAACTCCTGCAGATTGCGCACCTCAATGTCTTCCTGCACATGGGAGGGGCTGTGGCCGCACACTGCCTTCGCTGCATTCAGCTCTTGTACAAGCTTGGCCATCTAAAAAGGCAACAATGTCATCATTAAACCCTTTAATATAGTAGTGACATGATGATGTCTTTGATTTACCAGCGTCACCTTTGCCCCACCATACAGAGGACATTAGTGCCTACTTGTGTACTAGCTAACACGAGATCAGACCTCTCCAATCGGCTGCCACCCATAATCAGGGTGTGTGTGATAAATCCACTTTAGTTGCACACTTTCAATTTCTCCCCACCCTACCCACTCTCCCTCCAAAGAGGCCAAATCAATTTACACTGACATACAGTCAGTTCCGGCTTCTGATAGACTCTACCCATTCCTGACCAATCAATCATGTGCATTGGTTCAGTTTTCCAGAGTTCTCTCTGGCTGATTATCAATCTATTTAGTGTCATGGCTGACCATGTTTTCACAGCTAACTCTCTTCCCTCCATAAGCTTCTCCTCTCTCTAAGTTTGTTCTTCCCCTCGAGGAATAGAGTTGGGGGAGGAAATGGCAGGGGGTTATTGCCCTCCAAAAGAAAATTAAGAATTAACCATTCAAGCATGTACCTCATTATTTAACTTGGACAAATACATATTCTGCCATTAGCGAATGATTTTATTTAAAGATCACATGAAACTTTAGTATAAACCAGTGGGTGCTAGTTTATCTATTTGACCGTATTGTGAATGAGGTGTGAGTGGCTGAGGGTAGGTGAGTGAGTGAGTCATTGAGTGGCACTAAACAGGACAAAGTTTCACTATTCAGCTTGTGATATTTACTACATGTAGCTACCATGGCAACATAATTACGTATTGTATTGCCTTGGGCATAGTGTAAGCAGACAGACATAATGTGGTTGGGCAACTCTGTAGCACAGTGTGATACTACAACTGACCTGAACCAGGAAAGGTCAGCAACTATGTAATCAGTATTTTCACACTAAAAATGTTATAACCCCCCCACAAAAATATAGGAAGCTAAAAGCCACCAAGGATGGAATCCCACAAGCCAATATGTACACTCATCCTTTTGCTGTTGTACAGGATCTGTGTGGTTCACATTTTTACTAACCTCATTTAGGGTATTTTTAAAAAAAAAACTGAGTTTTTGTTGTTGTTTTTTTTATATACATATGGTGGTTTGTAGGATAGTGCATCACTCACACAATTGCAATAACTAATTAGGAATGTGAAATTTAAAGTTAAACAAACAAATTACAGCAATTAAAAATTTTATCATTTGAAATCCATCTCCCACTCATACCAAATTCTAACTCATTTGGCCGAGCAGTTCTCTCAGTCCCAATGGATATAGTGGAGAGTGGACACACAGACATTAAATTACACACACAAGGTTAAAAAAAAATAAATAAAAAAAAAATTTTTAAACAAACATGCTTTCACTAAGTCCACTTGTAAAAACAAGAAGAGAGAAGGTGGTGGGGTAGGGAGGAAGGGGAAAGAGTACGGAACAGGCCCAACCTTGCTTAACTTCAGTGAGTAAGTTTAATTGAAATTATAGTGTTCAGACAGAAATTGATACACACACACCGAGCAATTCTCTATGCAGCTTGTAATAATTACTTCTGAATAACGAAGTCATATCTTGTGCATGCGCCATCCATATTTTTGTGGTACATATTTAGTTTTGAGCTATGTATTTGTCATGAGCACCTAGTTGCTCCACTCTACTGGACAACAACATGCTCCACTCTACAGGACAACAACATGCTCCACTCTACAGGACAACAACATGCTCCATTCTACTGGACAACAACATGCTCCACTCTACAGGACAAAAACATGCTCCACTCTACAGGACAACAACATGCTCCATTCTACTGGACAACAACATGCTCCACTCTATTGGACAACAACATGCTCCACTCTACTGGAAAACAACATGCTCCACTCTACTGGACAACAACATACTCGGACAGAGCCAGAGTAGTTTAAATGTTTGGCAAGACCTTTGGTCTCCTTGTGGATGCAGTAATGCATTACGGCGTGTGCTGAGGATCATGACAGTGCACTTCTTGGCAGACCTTCACCAACACATCCCAACCTTTGCTAACAGACAATCCTTTACCAGTCCTGAAGGCTATTATTATTTCCAAAAAATTGCATTTTTTTTTCGTAAACAGAAATCTGTTGTGTCAATATATTTAGCAGTGTTGCGTGGAACACAAACTAAGTTAAGTGGTTGTGTTGGAGATTCCTGCAATGTAAGGATGAGGGCTACATTTGCTTTGCCTTTGCCAACCAACTAGAATTTATCTACTACAGTCCACACACATACACATGCACACTCGCTCACACACACACACACACACACACACACACACACACACACACACACACACACACACACACACACACACACACACACACACACACACACACACACACACAAGCACACACACAAGCACACACACAAGCACACACACACCTGCCTAGACACCCTATCTTTCTTCTCCTTGAGATTATCCTCTTTGAGACAGGAGGCCAGAATGTGCTGCCTGTTCTCTAGCTGGTGGAGCAACATCTCTTCGTCGGTCTTCAGAGAGGTCAGAGTTCGCTGCATGCTCTGGTACAGGTGGGGAAGACACACAATGGTGGAGGATGACAACAGATGACTGACGGTGGCCGTGCACACACTGTCACTACCAGGATGGTGGCCGTGCACACACATTCACTACCAGGATGGTGGCTGTGCACACACCGTCACTACCAGGATGGTGGCCGTGCACACACCATCACTACCGGGATAGTGGCCGTGCACACACCATCACTACCAGGATGATGATGTTTAGCTGGTGTGCATGAACTACTCTATTTTCCATTCAGTCCTTCAGTGTGAGATGCTGATGCAGTGTGTGTGTCCCCACAGAGCTATGGCAACCTTGCCAGTGTGTGTTCGACTGTTTTCATGGAGCTATTATTGACTGCTCTATGGCTTACTGCAGTAGGTGACCTCATAGAGAGTTTGCTACCTTGTCTGTCGTTCATTCTAGTGTGTTCCCTCCCATGAAGAGAACTAGTCTACAGCCAGCAGTCAACCTGCCTCAACCCAGTGACGTATTACTGGTGGGTGGTGTATAAGTGTGTGTGTGTGTGTGTGTGTGTGTGTGTGTGTGTGTGTGTGTGTGTGTGTGTGTGTGTGTGTGTGTGTGTGTGTGTGTGTGTGTGTGTGTGTGTGTGTGTGTGTGTGTGTGTGTGTGTGTGTGTGTGTGTGTGTGTGTGTGTGTGTGTGTGTGTGTGTGTGTGTGTGTGTGTGTGTGTGTGTGTGTGTGTATGCGTGTGTGTGTGTGTGCGCCATAGCATGCATGCTGGCCTTCATACCTGGACGTCATCCTCCCTCTGATGAAGATTCCTCTTTTTCTGTTTGAAGTTGTCTTGCACTCGAGTGAATTTCTCCTCCAGAACTTTAAGTTCCTGAAAGTGGCCACCTTCAGAGTGAAATGAAGGAAGATGGAGGGAGAGAGAGAGAGAGGTAAGATAAATTGAAAAGAGTGAAAATTGTAGCCATGACAAGGATATGGCCCTCTAATATTCTGGCTATATATTTTGAACAGTATAGAATAATTTAAGTGTCATGTGACTGACTGACTGACTGACTGCATTGCATGTTACTAACTTGAGTCTGGAGGTTTGCAGAAGCCCTTCCTGTAATCATGGTTCTTGAGGTCAAGCATGGCCAATGTGTTCTTCATGGCACTAAGTATCAGAGTCAGAGAATAAAGAAACAATTACCTCGTGTGTAAATGTCTCTATGAATGGAAGGAAGGGAATAATGGTCCCTATCTCCTACTCTAACTACAACTTGGTTCATTTAACTTAACAAAATAATTTTTTTTAGAAGTCTCCCTTTTATCCTTCTTTTTGAGAGAGTATTTCATCTGTAACCCCCCCCCCCCCTCCCCATCCTTACCATCCTCCACCTCTCAAGATCAGTGCATCCTCCACACCTGTTGAGATTGGTGCAGTATTGGGCCTATTCTGTCTGCCTCCCTCCCCCTCAGCTACTTCCCCCCTCCCCCTCAGCTACTTCCCCCCTCCCCCTCAGCTACTTCCCCCCTCCCCCTCACTGCAGTTGTCCCTTTCCTTTCCTCTATGTTGCTATAACTTCAACTCACGCTATCTCACTCTCGACCTTCCTGATCTTGTTCTGCAAGGCGTCCCCTTGTTTCTCCATCTCCTCCCTCTCCTGGGCGGCCTTGATGACATAGTAGATATGAGACTGCTCCTCCTCCTCCTCCCCCTCAGGAGGCCGCATGCAGATGGTCAAGATTTCATATCGTCTCCTGCACAAGTCTATCTTGGAGTTCTGGCTGTGGAGCTTGGCACTGCAGGGTGAGGGGAGAGGAGAGGAAAGGAACATCACAATAGCAGGTTCACTTGGACAACAACAGCTCAAAAATTTCATTTGTAAGTTGGAACCTATTTAGGCATTTATGTGCATAGCACATGATATAAGTATGACATACCTAATTATGGACTTAATGGAATTTTATAATGAATAGGGCAAGAAAAAGTGAGAATAGCAGCTCTAGAAATGGAGCAACTTGGATTTGAATTTGCTCGAAAATTTGTTCTGATATAGAGTGAGAGAAAGTAAAGTCCATCAGACACCTCATGTGTCCCACACATGCCCCCACACGACCAGTCTTGTGTCTCACATCAGACACCACATGTGCCCCACACATGCCTCCACATGACCAGTCTTGTGTCTCACATCAGACACCACATGTGTCCCAACATGCCCCCACATGACCAGTCTTGTGTCTCACATCAGACACCACATGTGTCCCACACATGCCCCCACATGACCAGTCTCATATCTCACATCAGACACCACATGTGTCCCACACATGCCTCCACATGACCAGTCTTGTGTCTCACATCAGACACCACATGTATCCCACACATGCCCCCACATGACCAGTCTTGTGTCTCACATCAGACACCACATGTGTCCCACACATGCCCCCACATGTAGCTATGATGGTGATGGAGCAGTTCTTGTCCATTCTTACCTCAGCAGCTGTCTCTCTGTCTCGCATGCCTTCATCTGTGCCCTCAGCATGTCCTTGTGCACACTGATGCTCTCCATTCTCTCAGCCTTAGCCTGCAGACACAAGGCACACATGGATGGAATCACTACCTAAATGGCCCCATGGTAGTGTGCATATATAGCTATAAGTAACTTGACAACATTGTGACAGCACAAACAGTTCCAGGCTGGATCACAATGACATGGGAATGTGAAATCAACACAAATTAAAAAAAAGAAAAAAAAAGAAGTTGGAACAGAAATAAAATCTATCCAGATTGTGTGTAGCCATTTTGGAGTGTGAAATGGCACTGGCTCCTTGCCACCTGTCACTTGATAGAGCTCAGGGAAAAATTGTATTAGTGTTGGTGATTTCTTGAATATCATTTTCTTAAACTTATTCACACAAAAAATGGCAGACAACTGCACCATACTAGCTACTATAAGTTGAATAAACAGACATTTGGTGAACCTTGAGTTGAAAAGAACTGGGACTAGGGCTGGGACAAACATGTGTGCATGCGTGCACACACAGATACACATGCACATACATGCTGAGCATGCTCCACTTTAGCTGGTTGCACTCCCACACCTTCCCCCACACTGAGCATGCTCCACTATAGCTGGTTGAACTCCCACACCCTCCCCCACACTGAGCATGCTCCATCATAGCTGGTTGCACTCCCACACCCTCCCCCACACTGAGCATGCTCCACTATAGCTGATTGAACTCCCACACCCTCCACCACACTGAGCATGCTCCACTATAGCTGGTTGAACTCCCACACCCTCCACCACACTGAGCATGCTCCATCATAGCTGGTTGAACTCCCACACCCTCCACCACACTGAGCATGCTCCACTATAGCTGGTTGAACTCCCACACCCTCCCCCACACTGAGCATGCTCCACTATAGCTGGTTGAACTCCCACACCCTCCACCACACTGAGCATGCTCCACTATAGCTGGTTGAACTCCCACACCCTCCACCACACTGAGCATGCTCCACTATAGCTGGTTGAACTCCCACACCCTCCCCCACACTGAGCATGCTCCACTATAGCTGGTTGAACTCCCACACCCTCCACCACACTGAGCATGCTCCACTATAGCTGGTTGAACTCCCACATCCTCCACCACACTGAGCATGCTCCACTATAGCTGGTTGCACTCCCACACCCTCCACCACACTGAGCATGCTCCACTATAGCTGGTTGAACTCCCACACCCTCCACCACACTGAGCATGCTCCACTATAGCTGGTTGAACTCCCACACCCTCCACCACACTGAGCATGCTCCACTATAGCTGGTTGAACTCCCACACCCTCCACCACACTGAGCATGCTCCATCATAGCTGGTTGAACTCCCACATCCTCCACCACACTGAGCATGCTCCACTATAGCTGGTTGAACTCCCACACCCTCCACCACACTGAGCATGCTCCATCATAGCTGGTTGCACTCCCACACCCTCCACCACACTGAGCATGCTCCACTATAGCTGGTTGCACTCCCACACCTTCCCCCACACTGAGCATGCTCCACTATAGCTGGTTGAACTCCCACACCCTCCACCACACTGAGCATGCTCCACTATAGCTGGTTGAACTCCCACACCCTCCCCCACACTGAGCATGCTCCATCATAGCTGGTTGCACTCCCACACCCTCCCCCACACTGAGCATGCTCCACTATAGCTGGTTGCACTCCCACACCCTCCCCCACACTGAGCATGCTCCACTATAGCTGGTTGAACTCCCACACCCTCCACCACACTGAGCATGCTCCACTATAGCTGGTTGCACTCCCACACCTTCCCCCACACTGAGCATGCTCCACTATAGCTGGTTGAACTCCCACACCCTCCACCACACTGAGCATGCTCCACTATAGCTGGTTGAACTCCCACACCCTCCCCCACACTGAGCATGCTCCACTATAGCTGGTTGAACTCCCACATCCTCCACCACACTGAGCATGCTCCACTATAGCTGGTTGAACTCCCACACCCTCCACCACACTGAGCATGCTCCACTATAGCTGGTTGAACTCCCACACCCTCCCCCACACTGAGCATGCTCCATCATAGCTGGTTGCACTCCCACACCCTCCCCCACACTGAGCATGCTCCACTATAGCTGGTTGAACTCCCACACCCTCCACCACACTGAGCATGCTCCACTATAGCTGGTTGAACTCCCACACCCTCCACCACACTGAGCATGCTCCACTATAGCTGGTTGAACTCCCACACCCTCCCCCACACTGAGCATGCTCCACTATAGCTGGTTGAACTCCCACACCCTCCCCCACACTGAGCATGCTCCACTATAGCTGGTTGCACTCCCACACCTTCCCCCACACTGAGCATGCTCCACTATAGCTGGTTGCACTCCCACACCTTCCCCCACACTGAGCATGCTCCACTATAGCTGGTTGAACTCCCACACCCTCCACCACACTGAGCATGCTCCACTATAGCTGGTTGAACTCCCACACCCTCCACCACACTGAGCATGCTCCATCATAGCTGGTTGAACTCCCACACCCTCCACCACACTGAGCATGCTCCACTATAGCTGGTTGCACTCCCACACCCTCCCCCACACTGAGCATGCTCCACTATAGCTGGTTGAACTCCCACATCCTCCACCACACTGAGCATGCTCCACTATAGCTGGTTGAACTCCCACACCCTCCACCACACTGAGCATGCTCCACTATAGCTGGTTGCACTCCCACACCCTCCACCACACTGAGCATGCTCCACTATAGCTGGTTGAACTCCCACACCCTCCACCACACTGAGCATGCTCCACTATAGCTGGTTGAACTCCCACACCCTCCCCCACACTGAGCATGCTCCACTATAGCTGGTTGAACTCCCACACCCTCCCCCACACTGAGCATGCTCCACTATAGCTGGTTGAACTCCCACACCCTCCACCACACTGAGCATGCTCCACTATAGCTGGTTGAACTCCCACACCCTCCACCACACTGAGCATGCTCCATCATAGCTGGTTGAACTCCCACATCCTCCACCACACTGAGCATGCTCCACTATAGCTGGTTGCACTCCCACACCCTCCCCCACACTGAGCATGCTCCACTATAGCTGGTTGAACTCCCACACCCTCCCCCACACTGAGCATGCTCCACTATAGCTGGTTGAACTCCCACACCCTCCACCACACTGAGCATGCTCCACTATAGCTGGTTGAACTCCCACACCCTCCACCACACTGAGCATGCTCCATCATAGCTGGTTGAACTCCCACATCCTCCACCACACTGAGCATGCTCCACTATAGCTGGTTGCACTCCCACACCCTCCACCACACTGAGCATGCTCCACTATAGCTGGTTGCACTCCCACACCTTCCCCCACACTGAGCATGCTCCACTATAGCTGGTTGAACTCCCACACCCTCCACCACACTGAGCATGCTCCATCATAGCTGGTTGCACTCCCACACCCTCCCCCACACTGAGCATGCTCCACTATAGCTGGTTGAACTCCCACATCCTCCACCACACTGAGCATGCTCCACTATAGCTGGTTGAACTCCCACACCCTCCACCACACTGAGCATGCTCCACTATAGCTGGTTGAACTCCCACACCCTCCCCCACACTGAGCATGCTCCATCATAGCTGGTTGCACTCCCACACCCTCCCCCACACTGAGCATGCTCCACTATAGCTGGTTGAACTCCCACACCCTCCCCCACACTGAGCATGCTCCACTATAGCTGGTTGAACTCCCACACCCTCCACCACACTGAGCATGCTCCACTATAGCTGGTTGAACTCCCACACCCTCCCCCACACTGAGCATGCTCCATCATAGCTGGTTGCACTCCCACACCCTCCCCCACACTGAGCATGCTCCACTATAGCTGGTTGAACTCCCACACCCTCCACCACACTGAGCATGCTCCACTATAGCTGGTTGAACTCCCACACCCTCCCCCACACTGAGCATGCTCCACTATAGCTGGTTGAACTCCCACACCCTCCACCACACTGAGCATGCTCCACTATAGCTGGTTGAACTCCCACACCCTCCCCCACACTGAGCATGCTCCATCATAGCTGGTTGCACTCCCACACCCTCCCCCACACTGAGCATGCTCCACTATAGCTGGTTGAACTCCCACACCCTCCACCACACTGAGCATGCTCCACTATAGCTGGTTGAACTCCCACACCCTCCACCACACTGAGCATGCTCCATCATAGCTGGTTGAACTCCCACACCCTCCACCACACTGAGCATGCTCCACTATAGCTGGTTGCACTCCCACACCCTCCCCCACACTGAGCATGCTCCACTATAGCTGGTTGAACTCCCACACCCTCCACCACACTGAGCATGCTCCACTATAGCTGGTTGCACTCCCACACCCTCCCCCACACTGAGCATGCTCCACTATAGCTGGTTGAACTCCCACACCCTCCACCACACTGAGCATGCTCCACTATAGCTGGTTGAACTCCCACACCCTCCCCCACACTGAGCATGCTCCACTATAGCTGGTTGAACTCCCACACCCTCCACCACACTGAGCATGCTCCATCATAGCTGGTTGCACTCCCACACCCTCCCCCACACTGAGCATGCTCCACTATAGCTGGTTGCACTCCCACACCCTCCACCACACTGAGCATGCTCCACTATAGCTGGTTGAACTCCCACACCCTCCACCACACTGAGCATGCTCCACTATAGCTGGTTGAACTCCCACACCCTCCCCCACACTGAGCATGCTCCACTATAGCTGGTTGAACTCCCACACCCTCCCCCACACTGAGCATGCTCCACTATAGCTGGTTGAACTCCCACACCCTCCACCACACTGAGCATGCTCCACTATAGCTGGTTGAACTCCCACACCCTCCCCCACACTGAGCATGCTCCACTATAGCTGGTTGCACTCCCACACCCTCCACCACACTGAGCATGCTCCACTATAGCTGGTTGAACTCCCACACCCTCCACCACACTGAGCATGCTCCACTATAGCTGGTTGAACTCCCACACCCTCCCCCACACTGAGCATGCTCCATCATAGCTGGTTGCACTCCCACACCCTCCCCCACACTGAGCATGCTCCACTATAGCTGGTTGCACTCCCACACCCTCCCCCACACTGAGCATGCTCCACTATAGCTGGTTGAACTCCCACACCCTCCACCACACTGAGCATGCTCCACTATAGCTGGTTGAACTCCCACACCCTCCCCCACACTGAGCATGCTCCATCATAGCTGGTTGCACTCCCACACCCTCCCCCACACTGAGCATGCTCCACTATAGCTGGTTGAACTCCCACACCCTCCACCACACTGAGCATGCTCCACTATAGCTGGTTGAACTCCCACACCCTCCACCACACTGAGCATGCTCCACTATAGCTGGTTGAACTCCCACACCCTCCACCACACTGAGCATGCTCCACTATAGCTGGTTGAACTCCCACACCCTCCACCACACTGAGCATGCTCCATCATAGCTGGTTGCACTCCCACACCCTCCCCCACACTGAGCATGCTCCATCATAGCTGGTTGAACTCCCACACCCTCCACCACACTGAGCATGCTCCACTATAGCTGGTTGAACTCCCACACCTTCCCCCACACTGAGCATGCTCCACTATAGCTGGTTGCACTCCCACACCCTCCCCCACACTGAGCATGCTCCATCATAGCTGGTTGAACTCCCACACCCTCCACCACACTGAGCATGCTCCACTATAGCTGGTTGAACTCCCACACCCTCCCCCACACTGAGCATGCTCCATCATAGCTGGTTGAACTCCCACACCCTCCACCACACTGAGCATGCTCCACTATAGCTGGTTGAACTCCCACACCCTCCCCCACACTGAGCATGCTCCATTATAGCTGGTTGCACTCCCACGCACCCCCCCCCCCCCCCCCACATCCTCACAGTGTTGAGCTGAAGTTTCCTCTTCTCCAGAGACTGGACCTCGTCTGCATGAGTATAGAGACGGTCACGTAGCCTGTTTACCCCCAACTTTACAATGTTCTCCTCCACCATTTTGTCCTGGGAGGGAGGAAGGACAAAGTAAGCAGTAATGTAGGAACCGTACGAAGAGATGGATAGTGAAAGTGGAAACAGATAAAGAGGGGGAAAAGGTAAATATAAGAAATAATTATTGAAATGTGAGAGGACAGAAACAACGCAACTAACGAGAAATAAAATTAAGGTATTTAATGTGGATCAGTGTGTGGGGGGGGGGGGGGGAACAGATCTTTAAATGAAAGAAAATTAACCAAACTATTTGTTGCAAGCATAAAAGTTAATTATTAACGAGTTTTAATTTATGGATTTTTATTAGGTGGACTTCTGCTGCCACTGACATGTAGATATCAACCTATAGCTTCACCCCTTCCTTCATCCATGTCTCCCGCCCCCCACTGATAGTCGATTAATCATGCATTTATTTATAGCCATACCCTCTCCCCCACATGTCCATCCACCAGCTACCTACATGAAGTAGACTGATAGACTACCCAAGCACATGTCAGATCACACCACTCTGGCATGCCTTGCCTGCTTGGCCTCTACCACCTTCTTGAGTTCCCTCTGGGTGTTGTCAATATGCAAGTATATCTCATCTGCAACACAAACACAACCACAAACACAACAATGGAATGAATGTCTATACACACACCAGCCATGCTCCCACCACACACCAGCCATGCTCCCACCACACACCAGCCATGCTCCCACCACACACCGGCCATGCTCCCACCACACACCAGCCATGCTCCCACCACACACCGGCCATGCTCCCACCACACACCAGCCATGCTCCCACCACACACCGGCCATGCTCCCACCACACACCAGCCATGCTCCCACCACACACCAGCCATGCAAGCACCACACACCAGCCGTGCTATCATATTTATGCCTTGAAGCGTAGCCATCATAGGCCCAACCCTCTACCCATGTCATGTGATATCAATATATTGTCACATGGGCATGTGCGAGAGGCAGGTCAAATTGTGCCACAGCACTACATGGCATGCACTAAGGGATGTCCTACCCAGCCATACTTCAGATACACTTAAAGCCCATCACAGCAGCTAAGACAGCCACCCAAATAATGGACATAGTGTTGCATGCAAGTGCACTGACCTATCTTCTCTTCCAGGGAGTGTTTCTTGCTGAGGTCCTTCTCAGCTGCCCTGTTCACATGACGCAGATCCTCCTGCAACGTCTTCAGTTGCTTCTTTAGCAACTCCTCACTATTCAGTTCTCGCTCCAGTTCCTTCTCAAGCACCTAAATCAATACAACAACAAATACAACAAATACAACAACAACAACAACAACAACAACAATGAACATTTTACATAAATATATCTGTAATCCAGTATGCAATGGGAAGTAACAGAGTTGGAAATAGTCCTTCTGCCAAAGTGTTACTGCCTTTTGTGGAAAAGTATTGTTCACTCAGTGTTCTCTAATATAACCACACACAAACAGACACAAACATACACAAACAGACATTAATAGAAACGACAAGAGCCACAACTAGGCTAAATCCGGACATGGAATGGACAAACACCTTCCACAGTGGTCCACCTGAAGGTTTGGTGGTAGGTGGGGTTCATTAGTGATTTAATCAGCATACAGGGAGCGTCACTATAACATATCCTGCTCCTGTGTTTTGGAAGCAGCCACTACACTGTATGGCTTCCTGTAGTTGCTGTCTGTGTGCCCAAATCTAATGGGAGCCCATCCCCACAACAGCTTGTATAGCAACAACTAATTATCACTGAGCACTCAACAAGACATAGCCAAGGGCTGGCTAACTGGTTGGCTGACCTTAATCTTGTTGTTGAGCAGGTCTGCCTCTTCCCCCCACCTCTCCCCCTCTAGTCTCCGGAGGCGGTGATGCAGCTGCTGCAGTTGGAAGTCCTGCACATACATTATCTCGTCTTGCTTCAGCAGCTGGTCGTCCAGTGTCTGCTGCACAGAGCCAAGATTACGAACACTTGTCCTTCCTCCTTGCAGGTCGGCCTCCATCATTTCCACTTTAGCCTTAAGGTCAAAGTGCTGCTGTGAACATGAGAACTGTCTTTGTTTCAGTTGGCCCAGCTCTCTCTCTAGCCGTGTGACACTGAGCTCTTCACTGGCCAGTATCTGGTCCAAGTGTTTGGCATGTTCCTCTGCCGACAGACTCTCCGAGATAGTCTGCTTCAGCTCCTTCTGCACCTCCGCCTTCTGGGCGATGGTGAGTTCCAATCTTCAGTGATTTCAATGGCACATTCATGCATGAGTGTATGCAGGAGAGAGGGGGGATGAGGAGAAAGAGAGAAAAAGAAATGGGAAATAGGAAAGAAGAGAAAGGTGAAAATAGAGATGAAAAGGGAAGAAGATGGGAGTGGTAATTAGATAGAGCACACTTAAATATATATGTTCCCTACTTCACTAGCTACCAGTGCCCCCCCCCCTCCCCCCACTCCTTGAACACTTGCTCATAAAACTTGTAACTTGTTAACACTGAATTTGAAACTTTCATCTCAGATAGGCTGACTGACATCTACACCCATTCAGAGGTCTAACTCATTACCTGATGGTAGTTGTCTGGTATGCTGAGCAAGTACACAGTTCTATCTGTGAGCAATACACATGTCAACCTCAGACATCAGTGAACTGGCTGGCTACAGATCTGATTGAGTGAACTTCACTACTATTGTAAAGCAGTGAAATATATATCTTAATATAACGCACAATTTGTTCGTCTGTCTGTTTGCCTCTGTGTGTATGTGAGGACTCTAACTCCTCCCAAAACGCTGGAGGGATCTTCACAAACTTTCAGGGAATAGGATTGATTTAATTGAAGAGTTACAGCAACCAAGCAAGTTCGATTGCATTTTAATAGATATTTTAGAGCTTTTATTATTTTTTTCTTTTTGTCCTGGACAAATATATATTTTAATACCAAAAATGCATACCTATCCAGCACATCAAGGGGTCACCATTGCACCACCCAGCTGACTGATTGTCCACAATGCAACACCCCACATCATCTCTGACTCTCCCCCACCCCACCCCTGCCTGCCTGCCTGCCTGACTGACTGTTGACACTCACTTCTTCTTACTGTCCTTTGTATTCTTTGCAAGTTGTTTGTTTGTGGCCTTGGTCTTCTCCAGATCAGTGGCACAGCGTTCCACAGAGAATTTGAGTGTCTCCAACTCATCCTTCACCTGGAGACGAGCTGTCTCATCTTCTTGATAGAGCAGAGAGTTCTTTGCTGTGAGTCTCTCTGCAGACTTCACTTGCCTGTCCTTCTCTGCATTGTTCTCTTTCTCACCCAAAAAGAAGTCCTGGTATATAATTAGACCAAAGGTTAATTACTATTATTGTTGGCTGTAATTTGCAATTACCACAGCTGTAATTATGTTTGATGTTGATGGTGTTGTCAGTACAGTAGACAGTAGTACACAACACTTAGCCCTACATAAACATATTGCTATTTAATTGTAAGATATGGAGCTTGTATTAATAACAGTGTTGACTGCACTAGCCTAGTTAAGCATAAAGGCACTAACCTGTTTCTCCATGACATGGATCTGTTTATCTTTGACTTCCACATTGAGCATGGCCACATCCTACAGTAGGATATCAGTGTGATGGACGATTAGAGAACTTTACATGGACACTGTGTACGTGCATGTGCCAACACGTGTTGTGGTTCTTAACGACTATTCCCATCCCACTGGAGGAGAACACTTCACTTGGATACTCCTCACACGCCTCTCACCTCTACCTGTCATCCCCCCCCCCCCCCCCCAATCCATCCTCCTCCTACACACACCAATTAATCTTGCTTGGTTCAAATGGTAAAATCAATATCCCATATTGACATGGGGTATCCTGGTTGAAGTTGGATACACATTGCCAATATCTCTCTATGGGGACAAATGGCATGTCCAGGGTGATGCATTATTGTCACATGGGGACCACAAATATACACACCACACAGTGCAGCACTGGAGTTGCTGCATGTCTGCCACATGGGGACAACACAATACACACACCACACAGTGCAGCACTGGAGTTGCTGCATGTCTGCCACATGGGGACAACACAATACACACACCACACAGTGCAGCACTGGAGTTGCTGCATGTCTGCCACATGGGGACAACACAATACACACACCACACAGTGCAGCACTGGAGTTGCTGCATGTCTGCCACATGGGGACAACACAATACACACACCACACAGTGCAGCACTGGAGTTGCTGCATGTCTGCCACATGGGGACAACACAATACACACACCACACAGTGCAGCACTGGAGTTGCTGCATGTCTGCCACATGGGGACAACACAATACACACACCACACAGTGCAGCACTGGAGTTGCTGCATGTCTGCCACATGGGGACAACACAATACACACACCACACAGTGCAGCACTGGAGTTGCTGCATGTCTGCCACATGGGGACAACACAATACACACACCACACAGTGCAGCACTGGAGTTGCTGCATGTCTGCCACATGGGGACAACACAATACACACACCACACAGTGCAGCACTGGAGTTGCTGCATGTCTGCCACATGGGGACAACACAATACACACACCACACAGTGCAGCACTGGAGTTGCTGCATGTCTGCCACATGGGGACAACACAATACACACACCACACAGTGCAGCACTGGAGTTGCTGCATGTCTGCCACCAGCTACAGTGTCAGAGGGTCTTACATCAGCACATGTGGCAATGTCCTGGTCTCTTTTCTTCATCTGCAGGATGGTCTTCTCCCACTGGTGGATCAGCATCTCCCTTTCGTGGTGAGCAGTGCGAAAGTCTTGGGCTGTCTTGTCCAGCTCTATCTGGGCAGTCCTTGTCTCCATCATCTCGTTGTCCAGCACCTTTCCCTTCCTCATCAGTTGCTCGTGCAGACGCTCCATCCTCAAAGAGAGTTCCTTAAATAGAACAATGGCAATGAAGGTTGTTGGCTCCATATAAACACAGGAACACACAGTGCATGGGCAATGTCCACGTCATTTCATCATGTATCAAGGTGGATAGATAATCAGCTATCTAAATATGGTGGGCTCATTTCATTTGCCCTTGCTCAAGCATAGCTTCAGTGAGCATGCACTGCACCAGTCACCCACTGATTAGGACATGTCCTCTCTGTGTGTATCATCCATCACTTCTATGTGGACCTTTCCAAGCCACAGACAAACTCTGTGATATCAAGGAATGAATCGTGTTCATTCCAAAATATCAAAAACAATTATGTAATTGTGACTATCCTGAACAGCTTTTGTGGGGGAATGCCATTCATATTTCACTATTCACAAGCAATAGATGCATAATTATCGCTGTGTGTGTGTATTTTTTATGTGTATGTTGATTATGCATATGTGTGCAAACATGCATAATTTATTTTAAAAAAGAAAGAAAAACAATCACCTTTATTTTGCTTTCGTCAGCCCTGGCGTACTTAGCCATGGTGAGTGCATCTTCATCCTGCCGTGCAGACTCCTCCAGCCAGGACTCCATGGTTTGTTGGTCCCACTGCATGCAAGACTTCACATCCTGCGACTTCTTCTCAACAAGAAACTTCGAGTTCTGATGAATAAAAAAAGGAAGACAAAGTGAGAGACAGTCACATGTGTGCATGTTGATGTTGCTGACAGTGCAAGGTAAAATGTACATAGTTTAGTGGGTGTGGTGAGAGTGCACATGTGACACAAGTGTGAGCCCTTCCCTCTCACTGTTCCATGGAGATCTAAGCGCAGACAGTTAATTAGAGAAACAACATTCTATATTTACAAGGGATGACCCAAACACAGTCAGCATGAATCACTCCCAGGATCTCAGCTACATGGAATATCAAAAGTGCTACATCAAATAAGTACCAAGAAGAGATACATTCTGTTACCTTGCGGAGGATCTACTAGTGTCCCTAGTGAAGATACTGAGTCTGAGGCTTCACACCGTGACTGCACCAACCACAGCAATGCATGATGGCACGTCGGATACATGAAGAATGCCATTGTATTAGCTTCAACATGTGTCATGAAACTCATGATTGTGTGTACTTCCACATATGTCGAGGGGAAATGGGCACTAACACTAATCAAATCAATCCTTTGAGATGACTGGATGACTGTCAATATTGAATGGGTTTGTTTGCTCAGCCAAGAGTTCAAAAGTAAATCGTAGAAGCTCTTCCTGTTGGGCAAAGCTAACTCTGGCAACATCAGGTTGCAGCATTTAATGGGCCACAGCTGTTACACTGGGCAAGTTTGCCATAGAAACAGTTCAGCCCGTAAATTAGTAATAAAAAGGAATCTTGTGAATTGATCTCATTAGCATTTCTTCAGGTTCCTCCCACTACCTCAGGTTGGGGTGGGCTGAGAGGGAGAGTGGAGAAATGGCTGCACTTGCCTGGTACAGCTTCAACTGGGGGGGGGGGGGGGGTAGCAATAGGTTGAACATGTAGGTAAGAGTGTTTCTCTGGTCTAGAGGCGTCCTGCACCCACTGTGACTGAACTGTGAGAAGTTAAGAAGCTCCAGCCAATTGGCACTGGTTTGCTGTCTCCTCTAGAGGTTACCTCAGTGCACAGCCATCAAATTATTTAAAAGTACTGACAAATGTAAAGTAAAAGTCATCAAGCTAATATACCTCCCTAAACAAGCAATAATGATTTAGTAGTATATAAGCTACTACACCTCAGACTAGCAATAAATGCAGTCGTTGTTCATGTGTATCTTGTAATATGTAAAAAATAAAATAAAAATTCTCTCACATGCACAGGACAATTTTTTAGAAATGTCATCGTTACTCACGGACAAGTGCAATGATTCTAATGATTGTAAAGTGTGAACCTCATAAGTGTTTCTTCTTTCCTTGAGCCCTTCTGTCTCTAGTCGCATCCTTTTTAGTTCTCCCTTCAGCCTGCCAACCTCCTGACCACCTTCATGGTAGCAAAAGAAATTATAGTGAAGCTTGAATTCATATATTTTACCTGTGGCACACATTTCTGGTAACACTCTGCATGGTGGGGGGGGGGGGGGGGGGGGGGGGCATCCACAAGTTTAATACCATCTAAGTGTTCTAAAAAATTATTTTTCCTGGCCTAAAACACTATATTTTAATAAATATTGTTGTAATTATTTGCCACAGGTTTTAGTGCGGACTGCTCTTGTTCACTTACTGATTTTCTCTATGTGATCTTCGGTCTGTATATCTTTCTTTCTTGCTACCAGCAATGCCTGTGTGTGGTTTAGTGACGATGACAGACAACATGGAAAGTATGTCATGCTGAAGGAAACAACACAGAGTACTTCAACAGAGGCCATGTCTGCATGTAGAGCAATCACATAATGTTGGAGAGCAGCTCTACATGGTCTGCCACTATCTTTAGTTTAAATATACATGTATTTGGAATTTCTACTGTAAGGTTATTTAATTGGAATAGTAGTATTGTATAACTTACTTGTGTGTGCTGAAGTTCTTGTTTCACATTTTTTAGATGGTTGGTAATAGCATGGATGCGTTCTTCGTGCTGATCTAATTTGACCTGGTGAACATTGATCTCTTTCCGCTTTTCCCTGATTTCATCTTCCAGTTGCTTGTTTTCTCTGTTTGATACATGCAGGCCAAGACTTTCCAAGTCCATTTTACGGCCCAATTCAAGATTAGACATCACGGAGAGAGAGTGCACCTTTACTGTGAATAACAGTTGGAGAAAACCGCCATGTTCTTTGTTTACTACGTTAGTTGTCACGGAAACAAAATGGTACCAGTGGTAATTATTATGTTCCGGGTATTGTCGCAATTATCACTTTAAACATTTCCGGTAAGTTGATTTATAAGCTTCGGCCGCCTACAAATCTGAGATAGCAACGTGCAGCCTAGCAGGGAAGTTTCATATTTTAGGACAGATTTTTGGAGACAATGTTCAGGAGAGGTGGTGTAAGTCGCTCCCTGCACGCCCCAAGGGGCATGAAAATCGATGAACTGGATCACAATCCCAGGGTGAGGAGAAAGCTCTCCTGGAGCAGTCCCAAAGTTCGCAGTGCAGCCAGTGAAGGAGTTTTAACCCACAAACCTGTCATCCTGAAGGAAGGATTCCTGTACAAGCCTGGATTCTTCAAACTGGTTAGAAAATTATTAAATAGTACATTATTCATTAGGTTAAAAAAAAAAAAAAAGGGAATCAAGATCATGTCTAGTGCTAACTGCAGATAATGCATTCTCCCTCAGTTTAAAGTTTCATTGGTAAACCTACTACTTTATTGAAAAATGATATTTTTTCCTGTTTTATAGGCTGGGAGGAAAAGGCGGTGGTGTGTCTTGCAAACATACAGCCAGACTGAAGCAAGCATTGACATCTATACAGATGAAACAAAATCTCGCTTCAAAAGCACCATCTGCTTGGACAAGGATTTCTGCCCAATACTACTGGTGAAAAACTATGATGGGAAAAAGAAGAGATCTCCCAAAAATGTCAGCCTGGTGTTGAAAATAGGCAAGCGGACCTACCAGTTCATGGCTGACTCCATCCGTGAGGTGAAGGAGTGGAGTGCACTGATGCGACAAGCCATAGATAATGGTTAGTCAGAGAGAAGAGAATAGGTGTAGTCTGTACCATTAAGATCATAGTATTTCAGATTATACAATTTATTTTTGCAGGACTGTTATTCTCTGGGAAGATTACAGAACCTCTCACTATCGAAGATGGAATGGTCAGTCTCAAGTTCAACTCCAACTGTATCGCTGTGATCTGCCCTATCAAGGAGAATGCCATCAAAACATGGCGCCTGAACCACATCACTTCCTTTGGCCAGTGCGGAGGGATCCTCACCTTTGAGTGCTGTTCTACCTGCTCGGACCCAGGGACATCGAGATGCTCCATCAGTGTTGTGCAAGAAAAGCCATCAGTTATCCTAAACCTCATGGAGAAGGCCATCCGAAGCAACCCCAACACAAGTGAGATACACTATGAAAGGAGTATTCTGGGAGACATTTACCACTGTGATCATGAATGCGGTCAACCCCAACGACTCTATCCAGCATTCTCTGACCCAAATATATTCCGAAGTGCATCAGCCAGTCCCCATAAGGACATTATGGTGCCCATTGACATTCATGAGTTTGAAATCCCATTAAGTACTCTCTCTAGTGGGAAAAGCAATGATTCAGGCTTGCCCGGAACACCTCCATTACAGGAAATGCTTCACCTCAACAGTAGCAACATTCCTCCCCCATCTGAAGTTGTGAAATCTGGCATGCGCCCTAATCACTTGAGATTTCGCTCCATCAGCACAGAACCTGTGCACAGTACAAGCCTTACTGAGACAGCACAAATGCTCAAAGAGAACCGCCAAGGACCCAGGAGAGTAAGTGATACAGACCCCCAAGTGATCAATAATTTCAGCAAGGGTAACTATGTTGACATACAGAAGACAAATCCTCCCCAACGCGGCAGGACAGAAGACTGTGTTCAATATTCAAGCATCCAACTAGTGTCGCCAGTATCAGATTCTCCTACCAGGGGAAAGAGATTAAGTGAGCATAAGTTGGAGCCTGTGGATGAGAATGACGGAATCTATGACACTCCTAACTGTGAACCTCCATATTGGGAAATTACTGGCAATGGTGTTATCTCTCCATTGATAACACCACTCAATAATGAGACAGACACAGCCAATCACTTATTTGCCTTAAGAAAGGGCATGGCCCAGTCTTCCTGCAGTATCTACACTCCTGGGAGTGATCTGAAGGAAAGGGATGAAGATTTTGAAGATTTGCCACCAATTCCCAGCAGAGTGTGCAGAATGAAACTGGCAAGACCTCCGGTCAAAGAGCCTGTCCAACTAGTCAGAAAGAATAGCTCCAGGGGTAGGTTGAGGCTCTACAGCACAGGAGATGTGTTGGAGGCTGCACACCATTACAAGACTCCCAATTTGGGAAGCATGGACAACTTGACCACTACAAGAAGGAGAGAGTCCTTGGATATGTTGAGAGATTCACGTAATGATTTGTTGACCAAACTTCATGAGCAAGATGAGATCCTGAGTCAGGTTCTGGCCCGCTCACGTAATGAGCGTAATGAAGAGCTTGGTGCAGTTGGGGAGGAAGGTTTCAATAGGCCATACAAGTCTTCCAGTCAGGAAGACTATGACCAAGAACTTGAACAAGAGAACAACATTTATTCTTCTCCAACCAGCAGCACGTACATTCGAAGTGGCCGATCAAGTGCCTCCTCTGACCGAGGGGAAAGATTCCTCACCAAAGTTGCCAGCGATACTGTGCGAGGCTACGCCTACAAGATCCAAATACCACAATCAAATTGTGAATATGATGTTCCCAGACGAGCAGCACCAGCTCCTAATCTAGTCAATTTGAGAAGTGATGCTCCACCCAAACCTCTCCGCTATATTACTTCAGCAGAGTCCTAGAGCCAAAGCACTCCCAGACACCTTTTGTAATGCTGTAGTCAAGGGACAGGTGATAAGTTGTTTTTTTTCCATATAACTTGTTGGCAAAAGGCTCAGGTGCCAAACAATCCATGTACACCATTGAACTTTAGTACAATGCAATGACAAACATCCATTTGCTCAAAGGACATCAACTGCCAAAGTCTGGAATAACCTGCCAAGAAATTTTATATTCACTGATTTGTGCATATTGTGTAAACAACTCAGAACACACCGTAATGTACTTGATGTTTCCACTTGTTGTAATGTGCTCTCACACACTCCCTCTCTCTCTCCTTGCTTACTCTTCTGTACCTCTGCTTTTGAAACACCTCATGCACACACTTTACCAACTGTTATCACAATCTACCAGCCACTGCTCTATTGCACTATCAACTGTTACTTCTCAAAACATATTTCCAGAACTAATGAGGGAGGCTGTCAGTTATTGTTGCCATCTAGTTACACATAACAACCATGACGTTGAAATCTCACAAAAGTGCACAGTCGCTATTCCACAGTTAATGGGGAGTGAAAAATTGACTCAGTGAATGCCCCAATAAGACATAAGACAGACATAATAAATGAAGTAAGCAGTTCACAGTCAACTACTGTGTACAAAAGCTATTGTGTACCAGTACAACTTTTCTATGCAGCTAATTAGAAGTGATAATAGCCATTGCAATAATATCATGCTGTCATATGTAATAAATGTTAGTGTCTACTATTAACTGTCCAGACTCATGATGAGGGCAGTGCCTCTCTTGACCCAATGTTCCACTGACATCAGTCCTGCCTTCAGGTCCACTGCCACTACAAAGGATGGCCTGCCAGCCACATCAGCTCGGTTAAAAGTGTAGTAGCAAGGGCAAGTGTAAATTCCTGTGGAGAGGGAAAGGTGGAAGAGGGTAAGAGTGCTTGGTCACATCCCTCTAGGAATTAATAGGTATTAATGACCTGAAGATTTTCCATTCATGCAAAATTACAGCCGTTTATTCTGATATTGGCTGACACAGGTGATCACAACATGCATGCCCAGGAAAGGAACCGGAAAGAAACCAGACAGTTTTGATTAATAGAGTGCAGGAATGTCAATAGCGATGATTAGTCTAGTTCATGAGATATGCTGTCAACAAAACAAACCAATCTTGTGGCATATGATGGTGGAAACTCTGAACTACTCTTTCCTCCTAAAGAATATGTTGTTGGAGACACTATTGGAATGTGATAATGAAGAGGGTAATCTATTACACACACATCACATTGCCAGCATGTGATATGGCACCCGCCATCATCTGAGTGGTGTTGCAGAAGAACAAAGTGAAGGTTCCATACACCTCCCCACCAGACCAGATAAACATAGACCAACGTCTTTATAGATTCAAGCATGAGAAAAATAAAGAAAAGCTAAAAGAGATAGAAAAACAACAGAGTCATTCCTAGCACAACTGACCACCACATACCAGGATAACCACCACATACCAGGATAACCACCACATACCAGGATAACCACCACATACCAAACAGATACGATGAGGGTTGTCTGGGAGAGGGGGGAGAAGAGAGAAATCAAGACAGTTGCCAAGTCAGGGAACCTTCTCTATCTCATTCTGTACAGATGACCAAATATATGGCAACAGCTGCAAATGAATTAGTGTTGTTACTATTCTGCTGCACAACTACCACTGAGTGACATTTCCACACCCTTCTACTCCAGTTCCAATAGCAAGCATGTGCACTTCAAACATCATCCAACCTCCACACCAGAGGAAGGAGAGTTGACATACCCACTCCACTACTGGCATTCTTCTATTAAATGTATGGCGGTACCTTTACTGCTTCTCTTCCTTCCTTCCACAGGTTTGAAGTGTATGGGAGGCATGGGGTGGACCAGCTCCATGGCCTGGGCCTCCACCAGGCAGCTGGCCCTCTTGTCCCAGCCAGCCCCCTCCAAATACAAGCCCTTGATCCACACACCTTCCTACGCACACGCACATGCACACACGCACACACACACACACGCACACACACACACACACACACACACACACACATTGGGAGGAGAGAAAGGGCAACAAAAAAAGTAAATACAATTTTAATATTGAAAGAAAAATTAATGAATTAATAAAAAAATTAAAAAAAGAAAGAAAATGAGATAGACAGTTGTAACCCGACATCAACCATCATTATTTTCCTTTCTCAAGAGGGAACTTGAAAATGAACTCATGGACTCCTGAACTAATTTGTTGGGCTAGAAAGTTTTAGTTGTGGTGACAGCAAGACCAGGAAGAGGCTAGAAGCAGGGTCTGGGATCTGTTCTTGCCTTGCTGAATGCAGTCAGGAAGAAGATGATCTCAACTAATCCTGGAAGCCCAGGTGCTGTCCTTGTGAAGTTATAATCAAACTTAGCTAAATATAGTAAAAACAAATTTTTATGCTTTGGGGCTTGACATGAAGATGACCATGTGAAGAGTTTCTTTCTTAAAAGTGGTTGTAGAAACACTTCTCACTATTCTTCGATCCCACCTGATGTAGCTATTGTTTACACTGTGGTAAATGACTATATTAGTAATGCTGAACAGAGGTCAACTTTTAGTTCTATATTAGGTCTTGTATTTGGAGTGCATTTTCCATCCCTATCACTGCAAAACCTGCTAATATAAAATACTGCTCAACTGCTGATAGAACATTGACAGCTGGTTACAAATTTCATGTCATGAGGAAATATATAATTCAGGTTTTATTTCATTAATCAAAGTTGATCATTGTTCTAACATACTAATGGTCCCAGAACCTCACCAAAAGAATTGCTCCTTTCTTGTTGATTAGTGCTCAATATCTTGCCCTACTCCACCACAAATGCGCACGCACGCACGCATGCACGCACGCACACACACACACACACACACACACATAACCTATGAATGATGTGTCTTAGATCTTGAGGAAATATATGAGCAAATTATGATATTACAGAGCAATTAATAGTTTTAAAGGAAATTATAAAGCTGCAGAGAATGTTTGTAAACTTTGTTGTAGATAAATAACATCAAAAAGGAGTGCAACTTGATTGTTGGCCTTGCAATGTGGATTAAAGCTTCAACACTCTAGATATATATATATTTTTTCTATTTGTGCTAGCAAGAGAACAAATATGTCCAAAAGAATAGGATATTTGGAACTGTTCACTTCCACTTGTGAAAGGAGCAAAGCAAGTGTCTTGGGGACACTCCTGCCTGTTGGCTTTGGCACAACAATTGCAGTCCCGAGCTACTTTCTTCAGGCATATTGTCCCTGGAGCCTCTGTATGTAGGATATTCAGGTCCAGAATAGTTGTTTAAAAATATAGTCCACATTCCAAATTGCCTCACTCATTGATCAGCAAGTTGGAAGAATGGATCAAAACTTCAATTTCTCTAATTATATTGTAATACTTTGTGGTGGTGGAAGTTAAGCTTGATCAACAGACCCAGCATTTACAGGCTAGGCCAGGAAGGTGTACGCCATCAAGAAAACTTGTGGTGAACACATGTGGATTGTCTTGTGCAACTTAGGAGGTAGCAAGAGGAGATGGTTTCGACATGTCACCAACACACAAACCAAGCAAACAGTGCAGCTACCAGATGGCCACAAGGAGACACTACAAACACTTCGATAGGAACACAACAACAGAGGCCATGATGTTATAGGAGGTGAGATGCATCCTACACTATGGATGGTTTTAGCCAAATCAGATTTTTAAATATTTGGATCACAGGATATAAAAACAGGTAATACAGGATTTTATGTGTAGCATGGGTATTCACCCTAGTAGGAAGTAAAGTGCTTAGGTTTGGACCCCTCAACTACTGACTTCCAAGAGGTGCCAATCAGAGAAGAAATTCTTGACCTGGTGCTGCTGACAGGGTTCTTACAAGAAATGATGTGAAATGACAGGTGAGCCGGAAGTGAGTTCTTCCTTCCATTTCCCCGTGCCATGTAATATGGTTTGGTAGTTGATGCACACGTCCCATTGGCTGTTAGATTCAATCTCAACAGTTGAAGAGAGTTATTTGCTAATGTCACTCGTGGGGTCTTTTGCCCCTTTGAAAATAATAATTACTTAATGGATGTTTAAGTTTATGGAAACCCTTGGCCAAGTGACTGACTTAATGAAAGACAAAAACACTCCCTTCTTCAACAGCAGTAGTCAGCCAGAGACCATTCCTAGATTAGGACTACAGGAGGGATATAACGACACCATATGCAAATCCTTTCAATTGAATAATTACATACCACAAATATTTGTGAGAGAAGGTAAACATTATTGTATCATCATTTTCACTAGTGAAAAAAGTCTACAGATGTAAGTTCAACAAGTTATTGGCCAAGCCAGTGAGTGTGTCAGTATGTACAGGATTAGAAGGGACTAGGATGTGAGGACAGAATGATCACGAGTAGAAAATAAGACAATTTCTATTTGATAGAACTCAGCTGGCCCTGCCAAGACAAAAATTGCAAATATCAATTCAAATGTTTAAAAAAATTATTAAGCAAAATTTTAAGCATATGCCTTAAAACACTCAATACATTACACACAAACTGACTAATTAGCTTCCTTATGCATCTTACACATAACAAATCATCTTTAAAAAAAAAACACATTAATTTAGGGTGGTGTCCTAATTGACTAATCATCTCAATTGGTTCTGATATTCCTGGGCTCTCCATCATCTGGAGATCCCCAACACTGTGACGTCTCATTGGACAACATCTATTGCATATCAGAACTACCTACATCATTACAGTCTCTCATATATTTTCAATCATTTTCTGAGCAGCTGCCAGCATATCTCTCCCTCTCTCTCTCAATACTGCTTGAGCCATCTCCATTACGAGGAGATTCTACTGCTCTTGCCATCCCAGAGACTATCCCAAAGAATCAACAAAATCCCTTTAAGAATTACAGCCACAACTATTTGAACAATCGCCTCCCATCTGTCCAGCCAGTCCAAGAGGAAATCTTGCGTTGGCTGAGGGCTTCAGATGTAAGTGGTACGCTGCATTCTTGGAAGACCTCAGTGGTCTGGAGCTAACCTCAGTCTGGAGCTGGTGGTGTCTTTGAAGTTGTTCTCTCAGAGCTAATAAGCAGTCACACAACATCAGTGAGGGACTTTTATTAGCGGTTGAGTCACAAGCTCAAGAGAGAGCAAGACAGTGTGTATTGGTACCATCAGATGACATAAAAATACATACACAAACTTTTGAAGATAGCGTGGTTAGCCTTAGAAATAAAAGAATTAGAAAAACCCTTAACTGCACCAGTCAAGCTGAAACTGTAGCCATTGAATATGTGCAGACCAATAGAATATATAATTGCACACTTGGCACAAACACAATAGACTCCTAACCTCCCCCATCAAATCATTAAAAAAAAAGAAGATGAAATGGAAAGCATCACACTAGATAGAGTTCCCACTTGCAGCCTAATGGGTGGTTGTGATGGATACATCACACCATGTCTGCATGTAAACACACATGCTCACACTGGTTGTGTACAGATGGATGAAATTGACCTTTGGGGAGTCAATGATGTTGCTGTCATCCAATGGGGAAACATGAAAGTCCCAGTAGAGAGAGTCCACCGACACCTGCACAGGCCAAAACAAACAACATGTCAATGTGAAACTATGTCACAGAAACACCCACTGACCCACCACCCTGGCTAGCTACAACATGGAGGAGGAATGAGACATCCCCAACAAGCACAAGCCTACATTGCTCTTCCTGGCGGCTGTCTGGAGTACAGCGGTGAGGAAGCCTGAGGGGAAAGTGAACCCAGAGAGCCAGAAGAGGACAGGGGGGTGGGTGGTGGTAGCCCACTGCAAGAACTGGTCCACCCTCAGACAGAGGTCCCTGGTCCAGGCCCCAAGAGGTTTGGCTGAGTGATAGGCCTTCTCCCAGATTGGAGGAACTTTGGTTTGATAGACACAGTCAAATAGTTCTTCCAAGTGTGTTGACATCACAATCAGACCTTTGATTCCATTTTCTAGTTCTACCAACGAGGTCTTAATTGTCTTCAGTAGAGTATTGTAGCGATGGATCTGTAGTACACAATTGTGTGTGCATTTAAGAAAAGAGCATTAATTCAAGCCATGATTTAATAAAGGGGTTCAAACATAACCAAGTCCTTTCTCCACCATATATATACTACAGTACAGGCATTGATTGATGTCATGCACACGACTGCCAAAGTATGAGTGATCCTTCACAATAGAAGTTCACATTTGGGTGTACCAATCAGGAGGTCCATAGAACTTCCAAGAGATCCTCTAATGAACCCCAACAGCTCAGGCCAAGGAGATGTCTTGTCCTGCATTGAGTCAGAAAGGACCACAACACACCAACAGCCACACAGGCCTGCTCTAATTGTTATGCATCCATGTTTAGAACCCCCAGTTGGCTGGAATAGTCTGGGTTCTTTGGTTTCTGGTTGATTAAGAAAAGGTCAGTCAAAACATGATTATATGTAGGACATCTCCAAGGCTACAATATGTAGCTATGGTGACCAGAACCCAAATCTTGCTGTAACCGAACTTCTAAACCTTGCAGAGAATATGTATTCATGCCACAACAATAACATTAAAAAATATTTAAATAATTAAAAAAAACAAAACACCAACAACCCCAAAAACACACACCACCACCTTGTATCCTATTGCTAGGACTCCATATTCGTGCTAACAGACCTACCTCTTGCAACAACACCACATTCAGGGGGTTCATGTCATCCAAGATCAGTTTTCGTGTGGACTCATAATCGATGAGTTCTGGGATTTGCTTCCGCACATCAGAAGCCAAGTTTAAAACCTAAGGGACCAAATAAATACAATATGCAGTCATATTATCTGGTATAGTGAGTTACATCTGAACAACTCTGTTTAATAGAGCTCAGCTTCTCTGTGCAGTGGCCTAGTGTCTGTAATCAGAGCAACTTCAGTTGATATAATACATGAGCTGGTGCTGTAGGACTCATTATAAAGTAGAGCTAGCGATAAGGAATCACATGATTGTGTAAGGTACACACCTTTTCCTCTTTTGTTTCTCCTTGTGTCACTGACCTCTGTGGTTGCAGAGACAGAACAGTTCCAAGAAGAATGCTGCAGAAACAGGAGAGTGATTACACAACCAACAACAACAACAACAACAACAACAACAACAACAACAAAATGCTACTACAAGGATTAATAACATGCCCTTAGTGTTTGACTCTCACCTGGTTTCCTTAATCTGACTGGCAATGTCAGCATTGGTGTGCTGCCCAAATGCTTCAGGGTGATCCACATTGGGCAGTTGGTTGATATAGTCCCGATAAGATTGCAAAGAGCCATCTTTAGGAATGTAATAGGTGGGCAGGGTAGAGAGCCTACAGGTGAGAGGAACAGTATTGATGTGCAGCAGCTGTTGCCCAGTGTGTGTGAGTTAGTTAGTGGTCAGCAGGGCCTTGTCTGGTATAGTTGATGACTTTTGAAAAATCCTTAATTCACTTATGCACTGGAGGATTTGGGATGTAATGCAAGGCTTCCCAGATGTGGTCTGATAAAGTCTGCCAGCAACCATGGTGGCTTTCAAGTGAGTGGGCAACACTTGCAGTGATTGTTTCTATGCCCGACCTTGTGGCCTGAGGCAGGGAGAGGTCCATTAAAAAAAAAAAAAAAATTAGACGAGGTTGTTGAACTTAGATATTTTCCTTCCATGTTTAAACTTGTGCACCTGTGGGCGTGTTCGCAGATTTGCCTCCACTGTTTGGGGCAGCGAAGAGAATCTGGTAAATATGGATATCACAGCTGAAATGCCTGTGGGAAGATACTTTAAAACATGCAAAAAATATATATATATAGCTATAGTTAAATAAATTTTTGTTTATAAATGTCAGTTTAGAAATCAGATTGGCACTGCTTGGGTCCCTTGCAACTTCAGAAGATACAATTAAAATCTCAATTTTGCAACATCAATTTAACATATCCCTCCCCTCCTTCCTTTTGCCTGAAGCTGCTTTCTTTCTTTCTTCTTTTTTTTTGGTGCTATATCATGATTATGAATATTTAATTTGACGACAGAAACACCTAGAATTATAACTGCAATTTTATAGCCTGTGAATTCCTTAACTGGTTTATAAATATACTGTTCCACCCTATGGGCTTTGTGCTGTTGGCATTAGCCTCCTGCGGTAACAATCTTGTGTGAGATTCACATAGGATAGCTTTGCTGCAGGGAATTAATGATGCACTAAGTAAATAACTACATGGTGATAGCTGAACAACTTCATAGGAAAAGATATACAATTCATGTTTGACACAAGGAATTAATGCTTCACTATTTTGGATGAGTTTATGTAACTTATTCACTTTTTTTTCAGGGTCAGGGTTCTGACGTCGCCTAAAACAAGGGAAGGATGTCAGGTTATTCACCTCTGTGCCAGAGACTACAAAAATCAATTACCTTATAAGCTCACTCTCAGTTTGGAGGTACCACTACATCTTGGAACTGGTAAATATATTAGATAAAGTTATTATCTAACGGCACCACCTGATCATAGCAATTTTACTGAGTCTTTTATGATACAAAAAATATCTTCTGCCTCAAGTGGCTTGTGGAAAGCAGCTCTGCCTGAAATTCTCTCTTGAAGCACCAACTACCTGTAGCACACTTTTCCCAACCCACTCTTTCTTTAGAAGAACAGCCAAGATTTGATTTAAAAAAATAATAAGTTAACATCATTTGAAATGATGTAGACTAAGTTTTTAGCCAAATCCTTCTTTTAATTATACATAAGAATTACTTGGGCATCTTATGGTATCACTTGAAAATAGATTCAAACTTCTTTGGGAAATAGCAAGTCAATCTTGAGAATGATAATAGATTACTGAATAATCTGAATCATGAAAATGGTGTGCTAACTTTCTTAGAAGACATGACACACTGTGCAGATGTCCACAGCATTTGGATCACAACTATAGGTGCTCAACTCTGTACTGTTTGCCAACACATTGTGAACTAGAGAAGGAGTCCTCACAGCATCTCAGCCAACATCCATTGCAGTAGGCAAAAGGCAGGGAAACAATGATGGTATAGATATTCGAACTATTGCATTTTGACTGATCATTATTCAGAACATACCATCCATATCATATGACAACTTTAAAAAGAAAAAAAAATTGAAGTTGAAACTCAAAGTTGACTTAGAAATGCACTATACAAACACTGACACTTGATGCAAAATAACCCAATAAAAGTTTGTTGTTTTTTAAATGTATTGGCAAACATAAAATTGTTTGAGTGTATCATTAATTCCCTGCAGCAAAGCTATCCTATGTGAATCTCACACAAGATTGTTACTGCAGAAGCCCATAGGGTGGAACAGCATTATATAAACCAGTTAAGGAATCCATAGGCTACAAAATTGCAGTTATAAGTCTAGGTGTATCTGTTGTCAAATTAAATATTTATGATCCTTACGATACAGTAAAATAAGAAAGAAAAGCAGCTTCAGGCAAAAGGAAGGAGGGGAGGGGTATGTTAAACTGATGTTGCAAAATTGAGATTTTAATAGAATCTTCTGAAGTTGCAAGGGATCCACCAAAGCAGTGCCAATCTGATTTCTAAACTGACATATATATATATATATATAAATTTAAAAAATTTAACTACGGCTATATTTTGCATGTTTTAAAATATCTTCCCACAGGCATTTCAGCTGTGATATCCATATTCACCAGATTCTCTTCGCTGCCCCAAACAGTGGAGGCAAATCTGCGAACACGCCCCCAGGTGCATAAGTTTAAACATGGAGAAGAAAAATATCTAAGTTCCACAACCTCGTCCAAAATAGAAAGTTGTGGAGGGACGTCGGTCACTCTTGGAGGGATTAGACAGTGTTGTGAACTAGACTAGAGGCATGCATGCATGAGGAGCATGCAAGTGTCTATATACACTGGACAGGGCTTGGGCTGTTTGCCCTTTCCTCCCTTTCCTTTTTTTTTTCCCTTGCAGACTACTAATTGATCTTGCAGACTGACTCACTTGTAGTATGCAACTTCAATTGCGTCGTCCTTGAAGATGTCTGCCATGGAGGTGAGCAGCACTCGTCTGTCCCACTCATTGGTTATGTGTCCTCCATAGTTCACCCCAGCAATCTAATAAGGGTCAGTTTACACAGAGACAAGAACAGTGCATACACAATTAGCTATAATTCAGTATTTCAGTACCATGGAAATAAGCACTAATAAGGACACACTGTCAGCCAAACACAGAGATAGTCAGAATTAGTGTCTCCACCTTGGCAGAATGCCAGGGTCAAGGTGCAGGTACAGACAAGAGAGAGAGAGAGTGTGGGGGGGGGGGGGGGGGGAAGGGGAGTTGCAGTGTCTAGTTGAGCAGGGCCATGGCGAGGGCAAGGGGAGTCAACTGGCTCTGTATGTGTTCCTAGGCAGCAAAGGATAGAGAGACCTATCTTGAGGCTACAGTCTAGACGAGCGGCTGGTCCAGACAGCAGTACAAGCACTCTGAGCAGGACAGGAGCCCTCCCCTCTATACATGTGTCTGCACTCTGCCTCCATTATTGACAACAATAACAAAAACCTCTCAACAACAACTTCATGTGTTGACATGTTGTTGTGCTGTGAGTGGAGCTGAGGATGAGCCACACCGCACAGAGCGGTGACCAGGAGACGTCCCTGAAGAGGAACATCCCCTCCTCCCCTCATCCATCTCCAATTCTCAACTTGCCAACAAAAAAAGAAGAAAAAAAAGCACACACAAAGATAAATTTTTTGCTGCGACAACACTAAGAGTTTATTTCATATAAACACTTCATGGTTGATTGAAGTGTTGCTAGTCAAGTTAGAGTTGTTAGAAAACCACCTTCCCTCATGCAGCACTTTTTCATGCCATGTCACTATATCTCACTTTATCCCCTTCTCCAACCCTCCCCACCTCACCCCATTATTTTTAAGCACACTAAGCGATCAACCATGGTTCAGATTTTATTTACAAGTGTTCCCAGTCGAAGTTTAAACTTGATCTTTGAGTTTTCCTTAAATCTCCAATGGGGCCTCCAATGGGGGGGGGGGGGGGGGGGGGGGTGAGCGCTCCTCACCTCCTCCCTTGTAAATGGCTTTCAAATTGAGCATAGTAACCCTAATTAGAGTCACACACAGAATATAGAAGAAAGTGCTCAGTCACTATACTTCCAGTCTCTGTACCACTTACATAATGCTATTTACAAGCTCCAGTGTTCCACATATGTAGAGTTAGAGTGGCACTGTGTGAAGACAGATTAAATGCTAATCAAATGAAGTGAGCACAGCCCCTCCCCCCCACCCCTCTGGTCTGTTGCCATGCCCATACTGAGCCTGTACGTGTGGTTGTGAGTGCAAAACACACTCAACACTGTTCTTCATCTGCACTTTTGTGGTAAACACTTGCACAAGTTGTGCCCTACCAACAACTGGCTGACTGTTTGATAGTGCCCAATGTGTTGCTGCCTATGAGTTACTTATATGTATGTATGCCATATCCTTGTTGACAGTGCCTGCCTACAGGTAAACACAACTATTACACTTGCACTCCTTCCCCAAGGCACAAACATGATCACATACCACTGCCACTAATCATGTTTACCACAACAACCAAATTCAGTGGAAATGCATTATATTAATTTCACACTAACGCTTGAGCTCTTGGAAGCTAAATGGGCAGCATTCAACATTAAAATCCCCTCATCTGTGCCATCCTGGACTACTGCATGTCCAGAGCACAGCTCTCAGCCAATGTCTGCTGCAGTGTTCAATTAGTACAGCCATTCAGAGAAGGGATGTTCCCACACCACCATTAGTGCCTCAGGCAGGCCATTGGCATGACACCACATCTGACCAGATGTCAAGTCCGGCTTCCTCTCTGGAAGGTGGGTGGATGGTGGGTGGTGAGTGTGTGGCCATCTTCAAACAACACCACACTCCCTGCCACATCTGGTCAGTGGGAGATTGACAGACACAACAAGAAATTCCACAGATCATCCAATGCTTGAGGACACACTTCTAAATTGTTAATGAGATTAAGGATCAAGGCCTGACTCCAGCAGAGAATGGGTGAGGCACATTTGTCTCACAGGTACAGCAAAACAATAACAATAACAACAATGTTTTTCCCAGCCTAGAGCTTACTGAAGTCCAGTACTACACCTTTAGTCCATGTTACATCGTAATTACATCATCAATCATAGGTGTACATGCATTCTCATAGATGCTGCACACATACCAGATATTTGAGGGCCTCCCAAGGTGTGTCAGGATAGCCATCCAGGTAGAGGCCCAACAGACTCTCAGACACCTGCAGAGAGAAAGAGAGAGACAGAGCAGACCATGTGCAGTGCACCTCAGCCATGGTGGCCCCACGCACCGAGAAAGGACTGCACTTACAGTGTGTGTCCCAGTGTGATTGGGCTGGGCTAGAGCTAAGAGATGGAATGAGAAATATGTTAGCCTGTGCAGACTTTAACTCTCGTAGCTAATGATGAAATCTCTATCTTCCATCACCTCAAAGTCTGAGTCATTGAAGGCGTAGAACACGTTCCAGCCCAGCATCAAGAACTTCCTTCTCTCGATGAGGAGACTGTGGAAGAAGCAAAGGGAGAACAGCAGCTTCTTGTACTTCAACTCAGCGGAACATACAGCAAACGTATCTTCACCCACTAGTTGGTACAGATGCTTCATGTTTGCCTTCAAACCCTATAGCAGAGCACAGCATAGCATAACAAACAGCACACACCACAGCATATAGCACAGAGCACAGGACACACCCAGCACACAACATACAACACAGCGCACACAACACAGCACAGCATAGCACACACAGCACAACACAACACAGCACACCATGCAATAAAATACAGCACACTACACAACATACCACAGCACACACCACAGCATACAACACACAACCCAGCACAGCACACACAGCATAATAAAACACAGCACATCATACAATAAAACACAGCACACTACACAACATACCACAGCAAACATTACAGCATACAGCACACAACCCAGCACAGCACAGCACACACAGCACAACAAAACACAGCACACCATACAATAAAATACAGCATACTACACAATACACCACAGCACACACCACAGCACACACCACAGCACACACCACAGCATACAGCACACAACCCAGCGTACACCACACAGCACAGCACACACAGCACAATAAAACAGAGCACAGCACATACCACACAGCATAGCGTAACATAACAGGGCACAGCACATTCACAGTGTCACACAGGTGTGTAAAGCACCTCCCCTCCCCACCCACCACCCTCTCCCTCCATTAGCAGGACTCAATGGTGTCTAGGGAGGAATTAAAATGGTTACTAAATGTGACATGAAGGGGGGAGGTTTTGGTGAAGGAATGTACTAATGAAGTAACACACACACACACACACACACACACACACACACACACACACACACACACACACACACACACACACACACACACACACACACACACACAGCCTTGCACTAGCCCACCTTGGGGGGTTCTGTGGTCATCTTGATGCCAGCCTGCAAGATAGATATGGGGAAGGCAGGGCTGGGATAGGAGCTGAGCCACAACCTGAAGTTGGGGTGTGGCGTCCTGTCCTGCAGCTCCTCTTCCAGCAACTTGTCCAGTTGGGGCATCCAGCTCAAGGACAGATGACAGTTGGCAAGCAACACCCAGTGCCCCTGCAGTCACGGACAAGACATCAGTGAGCTGACATTACCTGACTGAGTACTGCTCCCCTTCCCCTGCCATCAATATTAGACTGTGACATATCATACACACTTCTAATACTGCAGGATTGGCGAGAAATCATGAGCTCAAATAGTTGTTTTACAAAAACAGTCGGTGTTACATATATACACACACACAACACACACTGTTGCTTCACTCTATTCCACAAGCCTGCAGCTCTGATCTGCACTGGTGCAGGCAACACCATAGTAGTAGTAGTAGTAGTAGTAACAGTAGTAGTAGTAGTAGTAGTAGTAGTAGTAGTAGTAGTAGTGTTGTTGGTGGTGGTAGTAGTAGTAGTAGTATCAACCAGAATAAACATTGAAGTAATGAGATCACAAGTTAGCACAACCTTTGGAAGACTATCAGACCAAAGACTCTGAGTCAAGAGAAGTTGGCATGAATAGCTGCAGCTGCCTTGGATTATTTATTAGATTAATCAGGAATTACTGGTTCAAGCAGATACACTTATCATGCAGTTGGTTCTATATACATATCAGTAGTGTGAGAAGATAGGTTTGAGTAGGGTCTGACCTTTGTAGTATCAGAGAGTACAGTTGAACTCTCTAAGTAGGGATGACCACAAAAAATGGCGGCCTCATTAACTAATACAACATAAAAGCTTCACTTTCTCTGCTATGGCTCAAACCTAGGATACAAAACTCACCTGCAATCCATATAAGCTGCAACACAAACTACCAAGATAGTTTCTGTTCTCCAACCTCCAAATCAATCACTACAGTAGCGAGCCAAGACTCGTCAAAATCGCCAAATGTTCATCTTTCTTCTTCTTATTATTCTTCAGTTGCAGGGCTACAGCCTAGCTGGCCACAGCAAATCATGCAATAGTTATACTAACAGCTTACTATTTCTTTGGACTAGGTCCACAACCTCTTCATTTGCATGCAAACAAACTACCAAAGAATATATCCCAGACTAGAAGCTGCAGCGTTAAATAAAAAACGCCATGTTTGACACTACTAATTCGTCTGCATGCAGAATTATCAAGTATTGGTATTGATGTTATATTTAACAAGTGAAAGTAAAAAATGTATGCACTTGTGGATGCCAATAGATGTATACGAGATGCCAATCCAGTACTGTAGCTAGCTATCTGACAGTGTGCAAAAGCTAAAGGAAACAAGTAAAAGTAAAAAATATTTCTTTGAAATAAAAACGGTAAGTAGGGATGATGTGTCAGCAAAAAGTGCAGGAACAAGAATTCTGTGAGAGTGTGTATTACAAAATTCCCTACTTCATCGATTCCACATTCTCATATATTGCGTAAGATGTAATGTCGAAAGACTGCCACCTCTTCAATTTGCTTGTAGCTAGCTCAAGTAGAATAATTATTCTAAGTTCACAGAAATTTCATAAAACAGACTGTCACACTATCGTGTAGAATTCCAAGTTCACAGGAATCGGTGAAGTAGGGAATTTTGTATCACACACTGTCACAGAATTCTTGTTTCTGCATTTTTGCTGACACATCATCCCTATTTATTGTTTTTATTTTAAAGAAATATATTTTACTTTCACTTGGTACTCCTAGTTTAACAAAAGGGAACAAAATATCAATAATTCATGAAGCAGTTATTGTATTGATCTTGAAAGGTTGGGTAGCCAATGAAGTCGTAGACACTGTTGATAGCCTGTTATAGACAGAGGCCTTCCAGAGAGGCATAACCATGGCAGCCAGGTCATGGTTTAGAGTAGAAATCTCGGTAGAGACAGTAAATATAGAGAGAAGATAATCAGCCAGCTATGAGGATGGGGCTCCATACAGACTTCATGTTTCAATGAGTGCATGAGTACATACGTTGCCACGTTGGAAAAAAAGGCCAAACTGAATTTGGCTCCTTTTTCCCCCCCCCCCCCCCTTTTTTTTTTGTTGTCAATGTGGTGGACTATAACAAATTTGCAGCATATCCTAACAGAAATTGACCTTTTCTGCCTGAAAGGGAGGACTTCCGGTTTATACAGTCTTAAGTTTTTTAACTAAAACTTCTCTTTTTTTAAATTTTTATGTACCAATATGCCATTTTCAAAATTTTAGAGAATTGAATGCTCTATTTCATATGATTGATTTTGTACAAGAATTTAATTAAGTTATATAAATTAACTAATTGATTTTTCTTTTGATTTAGAGTATTTTTATGACATTATGGAACCATAACTTTACAACAATTTATAAAAAATTATATATATATATATATATATATATATATATCATGGTCACATGTTTGAAAACCAATATGAAAAATAGAATGGACACCCCCAATGTCAGAAGTTCTAATCAGACTTAGAACAGATCTACAATGTGATGATAAGGTAGTAAACACTTACAAAATAACAAGATGGATATCGGAACTGTTTAATACCAAAAATGTTTATGAGAATGATAAAACAATGAAGATGGCCGTTAGTTGCTCCAGGACTAAGGATGGATTAGTCGGAAAATGTCTATGGTGATAGAATTTTTTAGAATTTGTTATTATCAAAGGAGCATGGATTCATGCGGAGTAATGAATACTTGCTATGATCCAAGTGCCACAAAAAAATAATTAGTACATGACATGGCACCTACTTTGGAACCAAACAATTTATTCCTCCGGTACTATAGGGCCTCACTAAAGGTGTTGCTTAATAATTAATGCAGATTTCTACCCTTGAACTCTGTAATGGAACTTGCCCTTGTCTTCAACTTAACAAATAATTACTTGGCACACTTCCACCCAAAGCCTGGGTCTTCCTTCACCCCAAGCAAAACTCAGTTTGTATTCAAACAAACTCGCTTCCCTACAACGCGAGATTTAATATAATTCAATAACTGTTCAAACAGTACAGATATAACCATACGGGTAAAAACACTATAGCTAATAAATATACAATGTCACTGAAAGAGCTCAATTACTCAACTAAATAAATTACACCATATTCACCGAACTAATACACAATCCTCCTCTACCTAAATACACAACAATCCCTCCTTCCTAAATAACAATGTTCCATCCTTTATATAGTAATAGTCAGATGGCGTCACTCAGTCCACCCTCCAGGATCAGACTTTTGTCCCTATCTCTCGCTGGTCGATTAGCAACTGCATCTTTTCTTAGTCTTCCTGGCTTTCCCTGTACTTCTCTTGCATTTGGTTTTAAATCTACATGTGGTCTTAGACTCTCTGTCTCTCCCATCAGGGGGTTTCCCTGACAAACTCTTTGGAAGATTGATGACAGAGCATGTATAGCAAGCCATTGTAGTCACTTGTTTATTTATTTCATTTATCTATATTTTCTGATATAGTGGCATTGAATCACAAACTGAAATGAAAACAATTCTGAAATAAGTTTGGTGCTCAGTTTAGGGCTAAAAAATTCAAGTTTTGTGTTTTGTGGCTCAAAATTGTGTTGGCACATGAATTGCATCATGTATGTACCTTCTCTCTAGAATTTGGCCTTTTTTCTCTTTTTATTCTCCAGTAAAAGCTGTTCCTTTTTGTGGTTTTTTGGGGACTTTTTAAATGTCCAATTTTGTCCTATCTGCCTTTTTTTTGATTTTTTTCTTCTTCTATGCCACAACCTGGCAACACTGGTGCATTGATTATGCTGCACTTCCAGTGCTAGATAACCATGCCTGAGGTTTGAACTCTATAGTTAGGCACATTATCAATTAGGTTCTAACAATTTCCAGTGGTGTTTTCTGGTCCAAGTTTGGAACCAACATGCATGTCTTGTCTCTGCATCTCATTTATGTAGGGAGGGGAGGGGGGGAGGGGTAGCCCTAGCCCCACCCCCTCCCCCACTTCTTAAGCCAGTGCATATGCACATTGTTTCAAATCTGGTTGACATTTTTATGTAGAATGCTTTGTATATGGACACTGTGTTGGCAGCACTAGACTTGCTTGCTGTCTCTTCCAAGTTATAAATAACATCAAAAATGAAAGTGTCATTTGTTTTGAGTACTAATGTTTCCAGAAGTTCATAAAATACTCCAGGATATTGTCAGGAGGAGGAACTGGTTGCGTGATGAGAAGAGAATAAAGGTATTGATGTTACTAGGGAGGATAGGGGTGTTGTTAAGAGGGAGGGGGTACACTGGAAACCCCACAAAGAACACATGAATAGAAATAAGACAAATGCTTCCCTCAGTCAGTCACACACTCACTGATTGTGGTAAGGGCAAAGGTGTAACCTATCGTATTGCCAAGAGTTCTGTCTTGCTCACAATGGCTTCAATTTCATTCATTCCTATGGCAAGCTGGCAACCTTATCTGATCAAAGGACAGCCATTGTATGATCTGCATCAGTCCAGGTGGAACACAGCATGCAGGCTATCATGGCACAGTGAGAAGTGTGTGGCCCATCAGAGGGAATCCCAGTATGCTGCTACCTGAAGCTGAACTGCACCCAATGTTGAACATACCTCCTTCACGCCTTTTTCAATCATGCGTCTGGCGATGGGAGCTTGTCCTTGACCGAGGGAGAGAGCATGGAAGCTGTCATCCATGTCCGATTGCTGGGCCAACCTCTGCAGGGCCTTGGTTGGGTCCTTCAGCAAGAGAACAAGCAACTATCATCTACATACAGTGCATTCTGCACTAGTGTGTTCACATCTACATGTGCTGTCTGTCTGCATGTATGGCTCATGTATTGTGCATGGGGTCATGTGAAGAATACACATCTACATGCACTGTGTGTCTGCATGAATCATGCATGGGGTCATATGAAGGGTACACATGAACATGTGCTGTCTGCATGTATGGATCATGTAGTGCATGCAGTCATGTGAAGGATACATATCTACATGTGCTGTCTGGCTGCATATATGGCTCATGTATTATGCATGAAGTCATGTGAAGGGTACACATGTACATGTGCTGTCTGTCTGCATGTATGGTTCATATATTGTGCATGGGGTCATGTGAAGGGTTCATAGCCGCAGTGTGTAAACACGGCAACCACAGGTGCCATGGGTTACATGCACCCTCCAAGTGGTAGTATTCAACTAGTCTCACCACTCCGGCAGAGAGGATGAAGATGAGGGGTGTAGTGCAGGAGGAATCCTTCATCACCTGCTCCATATTCAGAGTCGGAGGCTCAGTGAACCTGTGGACACCGAATGTCACACACACACACACACACACACACACACACACACACACACACACACACACACACACACAATTTCAGCAAATACTAACAACACAGTATCAATTACCAACAACACCCAATAACAAAGAACAACAACAAAAAAAAGTCTTGTTGGTGCTCATGTTTATTGACGTTTAACTCCCTAACTTTGCATCGAGGTTGTTGATGATGAATGTGGTCACACAGAAAGAGACACGGTCAGGACGCATAGAACGCACAATCAGCATTCTTTGTAGCTCATTGCAGGAGTTCTGCCACTCACCAGGAAGGGGCGTGTTCTCCGGCTCACTGGATTGATACCACTGATGCCAATCTCGAGGATACTGGTCAAACGAGTTTGCTATGCCTATAAAACTGGCCAGTCTGCCCAGAAACAATAGGACAAAATGCTATTAAACCAGTGTGTGAAACAATTTATATAAAGTCAGTTTTCATCTTACTTATCAAGTTCAGTTACATTGTCCCAGTAGTTTGCTTCCAGCCAGCCACATGGCTTGTCCATCTGAGCCTCTCTGTCCACCACCTGCACAGTAGAGGCCATCCCAGTCAACATAAGAGGGTAGAAACTGAATGTGTGCCCAACCACTTATGCTCTCCCAGCTCCCACCCTTCCCCCCACACCCACCCCTCACACGCCCCGCCCCACCTTTGCTCCCATTGTACAAAGCACTCAACACAAATCCTTAGTCTTACCACTCCACCCCTTAAGAAGAAGTTATACTCATCCATATTCAGTTTCTGAGCTGCTGCCATGATCCTTGCACACATCTGGAAGGAGAAGAGAAGTCTGTGCTTCTCAAACAGTCCCCGACAGATATACTGATAGACTGCATAGGTGTGGAACTCGTTCATGTAGTTGATACGATCTTCCAGACGAGGATGTTTCAAACTTTTGTCTATTGAGTTGGAAAATAGTTCAATGTAGGAGTGGAGAGAGAATTGGTACATGGGGTCGATGAGGCCCATGTCAGTCATCACAAAGAACAGTAGCGAAGACCTCTCAGCACAAGGACTGTAGCCCTACAGATGGCAGCATGCAATAGTCAGCACAGAGAGAGAGAGATGCTCTAATGGTGGGAGTGGCATCCACCAACTGTTTTTTCAGTATCTTACCACATTCAGTCTGCACCCTCCTTCCCCAACTATGTGTGAACATAGTACCAGCTTGAACAACACACGTATGTATGTAGGTATGTATGTAGGTATGTATGTATGCATGTGTATATGCATGTGTGTATGTGTGTATGTATGTATGTACATATGTGCATATGTGTGTATGTGTGTATGTGTGTGTGTATGTGTGTATGTGTGTATGTATGTATGTATGTATGTATGTATGTATGTATGTATGTATGTATGTATGTATGTATGTATGTATGTATGTATGTATGTATGTATGTATGTATGTATGTATGTATGTATGTAGTAGTATATATGTATACACATACGCATGCACGTATGTATGTACAGGAAGTTACAGTCTATCTTCAGGTGTTATACAAAGAAATGTCTACTAAGAGGTGGACCTGTCTCTAGCACTAGCATGGAGACTAGCCCACATGCAGACATGTCACACAGTGTGAGACTACATGTGCATGTAGTACACATGCTGTGTGCCTGCAGTGGTGCAGGCCATGGCAGGCCTACCTCTCGTGCTGCATCAATCTTGGCTTCTGTCTGCTCAGCCACCACAAGCTGTTCCTTCACCTCTTCTGATATCTTCTTGCTGGACTGCAAGGTATTCACCAAAGTTTCGTCATCCAGGATTGACCCCTGAGACGTTCTGAGCAACCTTTATGATTGGAGGAGGGGGGAGGGGGAGGGGGTGGAGAGGAGGAGTGGAGAGCATCATGTTTGTTTGTTCTAAACCTCTGGCTCCTCATTGCAATGAGGTAGACATGGAGATTTTATGTGTGGCTGCAACATATACACAAAATAAATTATGCAATTAGAAAACTGTGAAAAGGCTCATTCCCTGAAGCCAAAATTATAATTCCCTTGATTACACTTTTCAAAATATAAAATATATATCTTACATACTAAAGGGATCAGATTTTGAGTAATTTGCTCCACACTGCACACCAGTTCTCCATAGTCCTTCCACCCCTACCCCTCCCTCCCCCTCCCCCCCCTCCTCTTACCTTAGAATCTCATCCTCCAGAGCAGCAAGCTTTTTCTTGCTTGAGGCGATGTTGATGACCAACTTGTCCTTCTGTTCCTCCAGCTCTGGCTGCTCCTTCCTCACCACGATGCCCAGCAGTTGGGCCTCCAGCCCTTGCTCCTTGACAGCAAAGTTGACAATGGTGGTCTTTGAGCTGATCTCAGGTGGGTAGTGAGGATTGCTGAGTTTAGTGGTTATGTAGAACTTGAAGTTGGAGTGATAATCAATTTCTTTGTCACCAAACTTGATCTTAAGACTATTCCCTGCACAGAACAAATGAAAGACAGTTTACAGCAAATTAAAAAGCAATAAACCACACAAGTACTTTAGTAGGTAATTATTCCTTTCATGCACAAACCACTAAATTAGGGGACAAACCACCAAATTAAGGAAAACCACCAAATTAGGAGACAAACCACCAAATTAGGAGACAAACAACCAAATTAAGAAACAGAGAAATATTGAATCAATGTAATAAGATGCTTATGAAACAAAGTGATAAGATGCTTTACTACTAAACCAAAATGGTTCTATATAAAATTCCTTCATTAAATTGATGGCACCACACATCAGCCATTCCATGTCAAACAAGAAAGGGAAGGGCAGACCACCATCTCTGTTCCTTTCCTTACCATTCTTGATCAGGGCCTTGTTGAGGACTGGAGCCAGAGAGGGGTCGAGCTCTTCCAGCACATTCTGCAACAGCACTGGCGTCCCCAATGCAATACAGCTCTCCAATGTGCGCAAGAAGTCAGCTTGCTGCACGTCTATCACCTTCAAGTCCTAATGGAATAATGAAGAAAGAGTAATCCATCCCTCATATTTAACACCTCTTGTGGACATGTATTGCCTTTCATGGACACCATAATAGTCCACACACCATCACCACAGCAGATTACTCTGCATATGTACCCTATGCTTCTCCATGTTCTTGATCCACTTGATGGCCTGACCCTGAGGGTCAACTATGAGGGGCCAGCGGTTGCTGGTGGTAACAATCACTCCATTCTCAGTGGAGAAGGAGTCGGTGGGCAGGCCCTGCATGTTCCAGTCCTTCACTGACGTGGGCTTGCCCAGGAATGTGGCGAATGAGAAGTCTGGACTGCAGGGGATGTCCAAGAGACTCATCTGCAAGTGTTCAAGTAAACCAGATGAAAGGTCAGAGGTGAGCTGAAGCCAGAGCAGTGCCAAGTGTCATACATGTGGTCCAAGCTAATTCTGGGGGAACTGGGCTGTACTTCAATGACCAATAGCATGCCTGAAAGGCAGTGAGTGTGTATGAGCTATTCAAGAGCATAATGTGGCATACCTGTTTTAGCCAAGTGCCCTGGACTAATTCCTCTCGGTAGGTGGAGAGGAAAGGGCCAGCGTAGGAGAGGAATGCAGCCGCCACCAGACAGTCTCCCACCAGATACACCAGGCATGCCTCCAAGTGCTGCAATAGCCAACACCAAACACACAGATAGTGTCAGCAATACATTGTTGCCCTCATTATTTTAACCTCCTCCCTCCCTCCCTCCCTCCCTCCCCTTCCTCCCCCCCCCCCCCTCTTTTTTAGTGGGCTCTTCAAATTACAAGACTTTTTCTGAATTCAATTCTTAAGTCATTCTGAGAAAATTTTTGGTTTATTTTGATAAGCATGCAAGTTTTCAAGTACTGGATTCAAATGATATTTTGGGGAATCATAAATAAACTTAAACCACTAAAGTTTGGGACAAGTTACAGTGTGCACTATGTATTGTATACTTCATGTGCTTGTAGTATGGTTTGTGTCAGATTCTGTCATTGATAAGAGCATATTATAAAGAATTGGACCAGGCATATCAGTACTCAGTGCCACCATCACTGCTTGCCTTGACGCTCTCTTCCCATCGAGCTCTCTCCCCCGCCAGTCCTGACACCAGCTTGGCAGCTCTATCCAATCTCAACTCTGTCATTGCCGCCTTCTTCCTCAAGTCATCTTTGGTAGCAAGTTTGTCTTCGTAGCTCTTCTGCAGCTCCTCCAGCTGTTGCTTCACTTCCGCCAGCTTCTCCAGGGCCTCCTTGAAACTGGCTTGCTTCTCTGCCAGCTGTTTGTTAGCTTGGTCCAGTTTCTTCCTCTTTGGCTCCACCACCCGATACACTCGACCATACACTTCCATAGCCCGCACCCACAAACACAGAGAGCGGGCAGCAAAGGACACACGCCCAACTATGTCGGGCTTGAAGCTTTCCTTAGCACAGTACTGCCCTATTCTCTTCAACACTAGAATAATAGCAACACTAAATCAACAGTAACGAAAACATTATTATACAGTTTGTCAATACTTGCCCACCTTTATCACTCATGTTGTTCCTGTCAAAGTCAATTAGTTGGTTGATAAACTGTGTGTCCCCCAGTTGCCGTTTAGCCTCTGCCCAAGTAGGATCAGATTGCCGCAGGATCATAACAGCTTGCAAGACAGTCTCCACCAGCTCTGGAGGGTTTGTGTAAGCTTTGATCTCCCCGAGGTCCTTCTTATTGAGGGACTCCAATGCCAGTCTAGCCTCATCCAATGCAGGAATCACTTCATCCAAATCCTTCTGGGCATTCTCGGCCAACACCTGGCAACGTGCTTCCTCCACGGCAATTTTCTCTGAGCGAGAGGCGACTGTCTTCTCCTGTTCCTCTGCATCTCTCTTCTGCTGAACTATGACCACCAGATACTCATCACACTGCTTCTGCAAGATAGCCAGTTGTGTCTTGGTCTCCTCCAGCTCAACTGTCATGGCCTCCACCTTGTGTCTGGTGTCTATCAACTTGTCCAGGCCACTCCGCAGTTTGCTGATGTCATGGCCAAGCTCCTTGCGCTTGAACTCCAACAACCTGAAGAGGTTGAGACAGGAAATAAAAAATTGAATGTTTGCAATGAAATACACGCTGCAGAAATAGAAGGCAGTCAGTTTGGTGTGGTTTGGTGTGGTGTGGTGTGGTGTAGCGTGTGTGGTTTGGTGTGTGGTGTGGTGTGGTGTGGTGTGGTGTGGTGTGGTGTGGTGTGGTGCAGTGTGTGTGGTTTGGTGTGGTGAGGTGTGGTGTGGTGTGGTGTAGTGTGGTGTGGTGTGGTGTAGTGTGTGTGGTTTGGTGTGTGGTGTGGTGTGGTGTGGTGTGGTGTGGTGTGGTGTGGTTTGGTGTGTGGTGTGGTGTGGTGTGGTGTGGTTTGGTGTGTGGTGTGGTGTGGTGTGGTGTGGTGTGGTGTGGTGTGGTGTGGTGTAGTGTGTGTGGTTTGGTGTGGTGTGTGTGGTGTGGTGTAGTGTGTGTGGTTTGGTGTGTGGTGTGGTGTGGTGTGGTGTGGTGTGGTGTGTGGTGTGGTGTGGTGTGGTGTGGTGTGGTGTGGTGTGGTGTAGGGCTTTTGGGGCATGCAGTAGCGAGCTACATCAGTCACCACAACGCATAATGTTGATATGCCGTTATAGTTGTTGTAGTTGATACCATTGGCATTGCTTCTATAAAGACCTTTGCTATCACACTGGCTTACTTCTTATAACCAGCCACGAGCTCCAGGTAATTGGTGGGTGTGACGTAGTTGTACCTGCTCCTCTCCACCAGCATTCTCTCAGACATGCTGACCACAGAGCAATGACACACTACAAACATGTCTGCCATACTCTGCCTCAAGTCAAGAGCCTTCCCTTCCTCTTGGTCTGGGGCCTCTCTGACCTTCCTCACCTCCCCAAGATGGACGTTCTCCAGGTACTTCTCCGCCACCTCCAAGAGAGCCTCCTCAGGCCACTCCCCAAACCAGTCGATGGTGGTGCAGCTGGTCAAGGCAGGGAACATACGGATGCGGCCCCTGTTGTTGTGGACACACACACACCAACACACACACACCAACACACACACACACTGTCATCTTCGATGCTAATAGAGAGATAACCCATGGTGGGTACAAAGGGTGTGACTGTAGTGAGGTTGCTGATACACTAGAGGGCAGAGGTCATCTTTGTGCAGTGTCTGATGGCCCACACATTTGAGCATTTGGGAAATTTATTCTATCATGTATTAGATCAAATGTCCACATAACGTAGGGATATATATCAAAGATGAAATGCATGAAGAAGAAAGAAACCCAAGGTGTTGTATTTGCCAGATGTCCTCAGCAAAGTGATGGGCTATAAATACAGTGATAGATAGAAATTAACATTGCGGGAAGAATAAAATTCAAGACAAATCATATAAAATTTCTTTACCCTCTTCAACAGAATCAAATGTGCTTGCTGTATATAAAACTCAGCCATGGCTGACCTGCATGATCCCAGGGAAACAGGAAGATTAAATCATATTAACATAAGAATGCTATTAAGTTTCAAAATTTCAAAAGAATCATGCATATGAGTATTTGAAGACACAAAAGTTTTTGTTTATTTATGCCACATAGCTAAATTAGGTCAGTAATCATAGTTGACCAGTAATTGAGGTGAGGTGGATCATTCATTACTGAAGCTGTACCTATTCCCTGAAGGTTTGACAATTCTGTGCCTCCTGCTACTAATAGCACACACAAAAAAAGATCTGACTGTCTGTCTGATCACCTTCCTTGACTTAGCAGCAGCTAATTTGGTTGAGTAAGGATGCTTGGCTAGTCCCTGGTCCAGTTAGTTGACTGCTCAAGTATTCCCGGGACCACAATAACCAACTACTACTAGAGTAAGTGAGATGAAGACTGGAAAGCATAAATAACAACAATAAAAAAAGGAAACATTTAGGGATATGCCATCCTTTACCACACATCAGTACACATGTAGGCCTGATTATGGTGTGTGGATGAGTGGTTACAACAGACCTGAAAGTGTCTCCCACGGGACTCATACAGAGAACTACGTGCAGGTTGTCATGGACCCTCTCTATGAGGAAGGCAAACATGGCATCTGGAAGATCTGGTACACCAGCTGTCCTGGCATCTGCAGCCAGAGCACTCCGCACCTACAGGACGTGTTCATGTGTATGTACGAGTCATGGCATATATGAGCTATGTGCATGTCATGACATGTGTCATGGCATGTGTGCTGTGCATGTATGTGTCATGGCATTCATGTATCATGGCATGTAACAATTATGACATGTTTCTGCATGCATGTGCCATGTCATGTGCATTCATGTGCTATGTGCATGCATTGCATCACATACATGAATGTGTCATGTGCATGCATAGTGTGCATTTATGTGTCATGGCATGTGCATGCATGTGTTATGGCATCTACATATCATGGCATTCATGTTCAATGTGCATGTTTTATGTGCATGTATGTGTCATGGCACATAGTATTATGGCATGTACGTGTCATGCCATGTATGTGCTATATGCATGTATGTGCCATGGCATGTATGTGACATGCGCATGCTCCATGGCAATGTGGAGTATTACCACTAGAGTTTAGCATTATTAAACCTGTAGTCAGCAGTACTACAAAGTTAGAATTGCTCATGGCTAGTTCAAGTCATAGCTTCCAAGTCAGTTGAAAGTTAGAGCCTGTGTGCTCGTATGGTGAGAGTCAAGTGTGTACGTCACCAGTGTGCCCGTATGGTGAGAGTCAAGTGTGTACATCACCAGTGTGCCCGTATGGTGAGAACCAAATACGTCACCAGTGTGTACATATGGTGAAAACCTGGACGATACAGGTCATAACACAAGAGCATTAGCAGATTTTTAAAAAGTATAATAGAAGCCATCTAAGGATGGAATCTCACAAGCAGTGCTGTACATTCATACTTTTGCTGCT
>OZ017793.1:12547589-12577589 GCA_963969325.1 Lycopodina hypogea | reverse complement strand
CTACAGAAAAACAACTGTTACATCATTATCATAAACAACAGCAACATAATAGAGAGAAGAAACAATAACAGATGCTGCAACGGCAATAGCAAAACAAACAAGTAACACTACAACATACAAAATACATATCATACTTATATTACCTTTGGTTCGCTTCTCCACTTTAGCCTCAATAATCTCTTGCACGTTATTTGAGGATGTCTGTAAGTGCAAAAGAGAGGACAGACAAAAACACAGCACACACAGTGCAACTGTGCTGCAACTTGTACTCCTATCCCCTCCTTGCTCCAGAGGAAACTTGCCCCCCCCCCCCCCCCCCCATGAGGGATCCTGCAGACATAGTAATCAACTCAGGACGTGTTGTCTACATACTGCTAATTAATGAGTACTTGCAATTCTTGCATTGTCAATATTTTGGTCAGACACTATTCCTAGTGCTTCTGTTTGGTGCCAGGACGAACCATTTCCTCTCCTTGACCCCACAGCAGTGGAGCAAGGCACTGGCCATCCACCAGCTCCTTCATAGTCTGACTTTGAGTGCAGCATATAAATCATAGTGGTGGACTTGGTTAGTTCACATGATTATTCTTTACCAAATGCCCGTAAAATGTGCAATAACTTTGAAATGCAGGCACATGCCATTTACTGGGGTCTCAAACCACCCTGGGGAAACAACACTATGGTTGGGCCCAATATGACCACCAATTACAACTGTACATAGCACAGACATATGCATACACAGACATATGCATACACAGCCATATGCACACATACACACAGACAGACATGCAGAGAGACAAACAGTCAGAGAGACAGACAGACAGGTAGATATATGTTTTTAGCTTGTAAAGATAAAACCATAGCCATTTGTCCACCACACACCTGAGCTGAGAAGTTGATAGTGAGAATGTTGAAGATGGCAGGATCCAGCTTCTGTAGCACGCCCTGAGCCACAGAGGTCTTGCCTGTCCCGACTGGGCCCACCATCAGCACAGGTCTCTCTGCCAGGAGGAGAGCATGCACCAAGAAGTCATAGCGTAGAGTGTCCACCGTAGGGACAAAGATCTTGTAGAAGGGAGCACTGGATCACGCACAAAAGAAACAATGTGAAAGAAACAATGTGAAGCACACAAAGTTAATCTTGTACAACTGCTGCTAAATAGCAACATCATCCCTCAGTATCTACCCATGTTGATATTTGGAATGTACACATGTTAGTTGAGTGCACTGGTCCATCCAGTATGTAAGTGGGTCTTCATGTGAATATCACATGTACAGATGATTGTCTACTGCAGGTGCAGTATACCACTATCTACCCCAACCCACTCCAACCAAACATGTACATAACAAGACAATACTGTGGATGATGACTCGGGTTTAATCATTATTAATATCACTATGATCAGGTAAGGTCAATTCTATTAAATTGTACTTGGGTCATTGTGGTGGAAAAAAATTTTCAATAAAAAAAAAAGGGAAAAGTCTGCTGCATTTCTAGTGAATAATTTAGTCTAAATGCTGGATATATATATATATATATATATATATATATAAGATCAATATTTACTATATCCACTAAACTAGTACCCAAAAAGTAGTCCATTATCAGAGGGGGGGGGGGGGGGAATTTAGCAAGTGCTCCCCCCACCTTTCTCTCAAAATAAAAAAGAAATAAGCAAATTGTCAGAAAGCACAAAAACAGGCAGGAAATTCCACAGCTGCAGCAATTCCTACCACCACTACTAACCAGACAACCAACTGTTCTTGTACAGCTGAAGGGTCAGAAGTAACAGATGGGGCGAGGGCTTACAATAGCATTTTCACGGGGGAAAAATCTCAGCAATCAGAGAGAAAGAGAGAACAGGTAACCCAAGAGTTGCTTGCAGTGGATGAATTGAAGAAAAAACATTTTTTGTATAGAATTCTATGATTAACTTTCAAAAACCATTACTCAGCAGAACATTTTGAGTTAGTTGAGTTAGGTGCTAGCTCAAACTCATCCCACTCCCTGACATTTGTTTAAAGCTACCCCTACTACTACTACTACTACTACTACTTGGAGGACTCACCACTGTAATTATTCCATTGTAATTATTCCTCAGTAATTACTCCACAGTAATTATTCCATGGTAACTATTCCATGGTAACTATTCCATGGTAACTATTCCATGGTAACTATTCCATGGTAACTATTCCATGGTAACTATTCCATGGTAACTATTCCATGGTAACTATTCCATGGTAACTATTCCATGGTAACTATTCCATGGTAACTATTCCATGGTAACTATTCCATGGTAACTATTCCATGGTAACTATTCCATGGTAACTATTCCATGGTAACTATTCCATGGTAACTATTCCATGGTAACTATTCCATGGTAACTATTCCATGGTAACTATTCCATGGTAACTATTCCATGCTGGTGAAATAGTGTCTTCATAGTTCCTCCATTACTCTTTTTGGTGGTAAGTCGCAAACCTTTATTTCTCTTTTAATAGCCATTTTAAAAAAATTTAAAAAAATTTTTTTAAACAGAGTATTTTGTCAACCCTTTACCATGAACACACAGATGGACAGACAGACAGACGTAGAAATAAAAGCGTAAAAATAATGATCAGGTATTTTAAAACTGAGTCAATCACTGATTTTTTCCCCTCACCACCCCAAGGAAGTTACTCACTTGCTGGGGTATCTCCAGGTTCCCTTCAGCTGTTCCTCCCAGAGGGCCCAGGTCCTAGTCTTGGGGTCCACATAGTACTCGAAGACAGTATCCTTGGAGGGGAACTGGCCACTCATCTCCCTGATGAAATTGTCCATCCCCTTCCTCCCCTCCTCATCCACACCTCCTCCCAGAGACCAGATAGTGCAGAAGAGGAACCACAACTCAAGCATCTGGTCCAAGTTGTCCGCGTCAGAGGGGACAACCTGGACAACAACACACAGTGATGTAGTACCACTACTACTTCCATTAATAGCCAGCAATTACATCATCACATTCACAATCACAACAAAACAACAACTCATTATATTCAACCATAACGTAAAACAAATTGGTTGAAAAACTAATTAAGAATCTAAAGCAGCAACAATCAAATGACAACAGTTTCTCATTAGATGCTGAGAAAGAGAAAGACTGGATTATGTGTGAAGTGACTGCTGGCAGATGTGTCCTTACTCCATTGCCTGGTGTGGCTAGGGCCTCAAGCAGACAGCACAGTGACGTGACCACATTGAGCTCTCCTGTAGGCACCAGCTGCCTGCAGTTGGCCCTCCTATACTGCAGTGTCTTGGCCACGTACTTGTCAAAGAGAGCTTTCAGGGGTTCTTGCAGTCGCTGGTCCTTGATATTGGCCAGCCAGGAGGTCACGTAGGGCTCCCAGCCCAAGTCCTTGCAGTCAGAGTGAACCACACCACAGCGACTGACAGTGGCAGGGGACGCCACCGCCAAATCCTCCACCTCAAACAGCAGGCTCACCTGCAGGTGTCACACACACACACACACACACAATATGTATTAATATCGCTGTATTAACATTTCCATTATACATTGATGTTGTGCTCTGGGCTCCCTTTAAAAACACTCACTACAACAAGAGCTGCACACACTGAGCGTAGGAACTGTGTGTGTGTGTGTGTGTGTGTGTGTGTGTGTGTGTGTGTGTGTGTGTGTGTGTGTGTGTGTGTGTGTGTGTGTGTGCGTGCGCGTGTGTGTATAAACATACACACCTGTTCAGGCAAGGCAATGCGCTCTCCATTGACGAGTGTGAGCACTCGATTGTCGTCCATGACAGAGTTCATGGACTCCACCCACAGAGAGTCCACAGGGCCATCAAGGATAAGCCACTTGTGGTCCGGCTTCTCGTCCGCACACGTCTGCCGCATCATACTGGCCAGGACCCCATCGGTCCACTCGCTGGTACGCAGGTTGAACTCCCCATACAGCTCTCCCAGTGAGAGTGTCTTGGGGTTGATGGGATAGTCCTGCAGATCAACAATAAGAGCAGGGGTAGGGACAGGGGTAGGGACAGGGGTAAGGACAGGGACAGGGGTAGGGACAGGGACAGGGACAGGGACAGGGGTAGGGACAGGGACAGGGGTAGGGACAGGGACAGGGACAGGGACAGGGGTAGGGACAGGGACAGGGACAGGGACAGGGGCTATACACATACAATTTTAAATTGCCCTGTGTGCAGATAAGAAACTGACATGGATTAAATTTGTGGATAATTATTCGCTACTAATTCTTCCAGCAAGACATCACCACAGTCCTTGCTACACACCTGCAGCTCCTTCCCAAGCTGACCTCCCACTTATGGTCAGGGTATGTGTCTATTTGCAAACAAAGAAACTGCTCAAGTGCTTCCCTTAAAAATAATGCATGCAAACATAAAACGACGGAAATACTACAGCTCCACTTGAAAATTTTAAATGAAAGAAAAATGCATGCTTGGGTCTTCCCCTCACATATTTTTTTGTCTAGATAATTAATTGATCAATGATTTTATGATTACCAACTTAACTAATTAGTAAATTCAAGAATCAACTTGTCCATTAATCGAACACTAACCAAAAAATATATATTTCATTGTGATTGGCATAGAGCACAATAGTGCTGTTGACTGTAGTAACAATGAATGATCAATGGTCATTGCACTTTCAGCTGTAGCATTTTAGTGTGCTAACACAACCAATACAAACACACTAGCAAGTAATTGTGTCCTGCTTGCTCTCTCTACATGGCAGTCCTCAGTATGAATAGCCTCAGCTTCTCCTCTTGCTGCCTTCCTTGACTGAAGTAGGCCTGGTGTTGATCCTTTGCTTTAGTGACTATTTAGAAAGGGCAGAAAGTTTTAGAGGTATGGTGTAAGAAAGCTGATTGCCGCAACAATCACGTTCATAAAGTTGATATAAAATGTTGAGTATGTGCTTTAGAACAAATTTAACTAAGTTAGCTGTTTACTTACCTAACCAGAGCTATGGATGTGCTCTTTGGACCTAAAAGTTAAGGCATATATTTTCTTTCACTTACTTGCTTTCTCTTTCTGAGATGATTTTGGAACTCACTCGATTAGATTTCATAGCAACGATGTACAAAGTTGTACAAAGTCAGCATACACAAAGTGACCAGTTTATCTGGCTCAACAGAATTGTGGAGGTACCTCGTGAATGTAAGTGTTTCAGCTAGTAATTAGTAACCCTTTGAACTCACTTGGGTTTTTATTATTGATTCAATTCCATAGGTGTTTGTGATATAGCTTTGTGGTTTTTCTGGTCCTGATGTCCCCAGAATCGGGCACGGAGGCTCTAATGTAGCCCAGGTTACTCCCCAAGTCAAGATGTGTATGCATGACAAGTTTCAGGAGTCTAGGTGCAAGGATTTAGAAGGCTATAAGCCACATAGTCAATCATGAGTTTTGCTATGTATACTATTATGGTGTCCATGACATGCCGACTAAGCCATGATGAAACAGAGGTAACTGAGGCAACAGCTAATCTCAGCTAATCTGTGGTCAGCTAATCTACGGTGATAAGACCCTTCACTTCACATACAATCCCTGAGAGGCTGTGACTAGGAAGGGAAAAAGCCTGCCTATAAATTGAGGTTGAAGCAAGCACAGGGCCTACATCCATGAGAGCACTCAGAAGATCACGACAGATGGCTCATCATAAATGGGATGAAAGTGCAGCTTTGAGGGTGCCCGCAAATGCAGCAGCAGGGAGGGAGGGAGGGAGGGAGGGAGAGGGAGTCTCAGACACCTCATCAGAGGCAGGCTAATGTCAAGATGCACATGGAAATGTAAACCACAAGGAGGACTGCAGAGACACCAGGTAGACTTATGCACTTCTCTTTCAATAGCATATCCTTAATGTCTCCTGATTCCTTTCAGAGCAACATCAAACCTTCCAGCAGAGGCAGCCATGCCTCCACCATGCCAGAGACCAAAGAGCTTCACAGACATCTCAACAGCAGGATGACCAACTACACAGCAGGCACTTTGGTCAGCCATTGGACCCCAACAGTACCTATCAACTAAAGCCTAGTTCACAGTGCACCCACCACATAGACGTAAGAACATGTACTGTGTGTTTCGTGCACTCTGAACACAAAATATTGTCAGAACGCACCACCAGGAGTATTTTTAAAAAAATTTTCTTAATGACTGCATTTGCAACGTGAGAATAGAATCAAGTTATGTGGGGACACACACACTCACCCTGACAGGCCAACCAGTTATGTGGAGACACACACACTCACCCTGACAGGCCAATTAGTTTTGTGGAGACACACACACTCACCTTGACAGGCCAATTAGTTATGTGGAGACACACACACTCACCTTGACAGGCCAACCAGTTATGTGGGGACACACTCACTCACCCTGACAAGCTGATATTGGGGTCCTTCATTTCCTTTCTTGAGGTTGCCGAGTGCATTCTGCAATATCTTCCATGTGACACTCTTGCCACTCCCACTGGGCCCAACCAACATGGCTGCATGGCGAGAGGTCATGGTCTCATAGAGCTGCACTGTCTTGGTCACTGTGATGTCCACCCTCTGCAAGTTTGCTCTAGCCAACTCCTCCTCTACAGCCCTTATCAGCTATTCATCCGATGTGTGTGCATGTGTGCACGTGTGCAGGGAGGCAAGAGAAGATGATAACAAAGAGCAAAGGAAACTAACATTAAAATTTTAAAAAGGCAACGAAACCCCATATAGAATGCAGGCAGTTACACACTGGTCGGTGGTCAAGCAAAGGCACTTCCATTCCTGGGAACAAGTCAGCCATGATGCCAATAAAGAGTGGAAGGTCATCTGCTGTCAGCTTGGCCACATTCAAGTCCTTCAAGGCCAGCAGGAGTACCTCCTCATCCGCCATATCAGGGTTCTCCCTCTTCTTCCTGCCCCCATACTTGAGCACAGAGATGATAGCACGCAGGCCAAAGTCATAGTGGTCCTGCTTGGATAACTGCTGCGTGGCCAAGTTGTACAAGGTGTTCACCTTACGAGCCAACAGCTGCATGTAAGAGACAGAGACAACCATCAGAGACAAGACAGACACAGCACACCGAGCTGCTCAATGAAGGCGTTTGCTACATGTCAATGCAAGTGAGTGGTCCTTGGGAGTTCCAATACAACAACATAGTTCATCTCAGGACAACTATACTATTGGCAACTGGTATGTTATATATGCATGTACATGTGATGTATGTGTGTATGTATGTATATGTAGTAGTATTGACTTTGCATTGGGAGAATCCCTCTCTGAAGAGGATGATCTCTGCAATGAGGGCAGAGTCAGGCACAATCATGGCCAAGGGCCTGAACATGCTCTTCAAGTTATCGGGCAGTTCTGTGCGGCCAGCATTGCCTGACTTCATGGTGATGAAGATGCCACAGGTGGGGTTCAGCTGCATGTGCCTGCCTTCAAACATGAGAGTTGTGGCTTGAGCAGCCAAGGCTTGGAAGATGGAGACAATCTGCTGGGCCACTACCGACAGCACTTCTATGCTGATGCGGGTGAACTCATCAAAGTAGCCCCAGGCACCGGACTAGAGTTGGGAGAGGGACATTAGGATAGAATGAGTCAAATACGAAGAAAACAAAGTTACATAATGTCTGCTCATTGGTTGTCTCCCTCTGCAAGCACTTATCTTCTACTTATCATCATTGCTAACCTCCTGTGGAGTTTCACCTCCCTCCCTCCCTCCCTCTCTGCACCCTCCTCTCTGCACTCTCCCTCTCTGCACCCTCCCTCCCCATGCACCATGACAAGAACCACCTTGGCATGAGTGAGTAATCCTCTCGTAATTAGTATGCAACATTCACTTTTTTTATTCAAGATTTAATCATGGCTGGAGGGGGTTCAGACAGGAGCTGAGTGCAGAGAAGTTAGTGGCACTGTGTGGTCGCCACACTTCCCAGACCACACCTCACTTCACAGACCATACCTCACACAGAGGAGAGGAAGGGGATATGGAGGGGAGAGAGGGGATTGGTGCAGATATGGACAGCCATGTACCTGAGCCAGTCCACTCAACATCTGGCCCATGGACTTGATGTGCAGACCTTCAGAGCAGTTGGTGACCATGACATACATCCCCAGAGCCTTCCCCAGGTCCTTCACAGTCTCTGTCTTGCCTGTCCCAGCTGGGCCCTTAGGGTTGCCTCCACGATGAAGGTGGAGGGCTGTGGTCAGAGTGATGTAGCACCTGCAGCACACATACACATGTATAACTAAACACACACTAGAAGCCATCCAGGGATGGAATCACACAAGAGGCGTCATACATTCCTACTTTGACTGTGGCACTGGGTTAATGTGGTTCACAGTTTTGCTGACCTCATCTAGGATATTTTAGAGTAATTGAATGTTCTACATGGAGTGGTTCGTAAGGGAAGTGTACCACTCAAACAAACAATGATAATAATTAATGTTTGTTCGCGTTCACTTGAGCTCACATAGTACATGCTTCAAACTATTAAAACTGCCAAAAGTGGTTTAAGGTATGCTTGCGCAAAAGAAAAACACAAAAAAACAACAAAAGTACACTTGTGGAGTCTTAGAACAAGGACTATAGAGTCCTAGTTTAGCCCAGCTATGACAGTCAGTATATGCCGCATAAATATGAGACAAGCAGGTGCCAGATGATAGTTTGAATGCTGGCAGATTTGTTGTTTGGTTATTGCTGCTCTATTTTATGAGATATGGGATACAAAATATTAGCTAAATGGTGTCTAAACCTTCACTAAACAATATATGCAATACAGGTTGGAAGAAATACTAAGCCAATGTTACACTGATTCTGAAGGAACTCTTGCTGCTTCCAGTGACCTCAGCCTCAGTAGAGCTGGCAAATTCTTCATTTGGGGTTCATTAAGTCACCTAGGAAAAATTCTATGACAGATAACAAGCTAAATGTAGTTCCTTGGCTTTTCTGCAAATAGAGATATTTTGTGATCTTGACAACGTTACAGATATAATGTGTGGTGTTTGTTGTTGTTTTTGTATCATCAATCTATTTTTTTTGGTTATTTGACAGACATTATACATTATCAGTAGAGGTAAATACATTGCCTGGGGAAAAAAAACACATGTTACAGTACACGAATATAAACTGAAAATTAATACCATTTAATGGAGAAATAGGTGTCCAACCCTGTTTGTAAAGTTTACTCTAATCTATCCTGATGATTTTATCAAAGAAATTCCCAGCTTGACTGAAATGATTGTTCAGGAATACAGCTTTTTTTTTGTGAACTTGACGAAGGAATGTCAGTCTATCATAGAGTATTTAAAATTTATATTTAGGCTTCATGCTAATTCATGTTAATTTTTAAAAATTGCATCTCGAATGGGATGACATTAATATCCATATTTTTCAGTAGTGTCAGAATCAGTGGAAGTATTCTCTCATTGAACATATCTAAAGATTTTTTCTCATGGTCAGCAACTTATGTTCTCCTTGGCGCATATGCCTGGAAAGCCAAGCCCCCCCCCCCCCCCCTCTCTCTCATGAAACCCTCGCACTGCCCATGGGAACATCCTAAAAAAACCCCAACTATTCCTCAACATAGGAAAACATCCTCGTAACTATCTTCCTTGAAATACAGAGATCAGTCCCACTTTACGAAAAAGGGCAACACTGAGAACTATCTTCCTACAATTTCAGGAGAGTTCAACACCTCGACAAAGCAAACATGGCCATATCTTTGTGATACAGAGTTAAGTACACCATAACAAAGTGGAAATGGGTAACATCAAGAACTAATTACCTTCAGCTAGGTAAAAGGTCTGGCTATGCAAGACTAACCTTCTGTGTGCACACAGTACATTGAGACTTACTAAGTACTTCCTCAAACATGAATCAACATAATAATTTGAACAATATGATAAGCATGCATGTGTATTGGGTACAAGTGTATTAAAGTGGTCCCAAATGAAAACTGGTCAACATGTAAAATATCAAGAAAAATTAACTCAAAAATGAACGCATTTATGCTATACGCAAGCTATACTCAAGTTTTGACCCCAAGAATGTGCTTGGACTATATTTGAAGAATATTTCTTTAAATATAGTCATATAGCCCTAGCCAACCCTGGCTCTAGCCCTAGGGGTACGTGAATAGTATGCTAGCCCAAACGCTTAATTGGGCGTGGGTGTTCAGCAGCTTTTGTATTTTTGACAGTGATGATCCCTACCATTAGGGACCACTCTAGTACACTAGTGCCTGCATATTGCGTTCCTAGTTTCTTTGATCGTCTTCATTTTTATCTACACCATTTTATAAATTCATCAAAATCATTAGAATAAACAAAAATTAATAGCCCTAGCCTAGTGTGGATTCCCTTGCTCAACCCCAGCCCCTGCCCCAGCCCCAGCCACTGCCCTAGCCCCTGCCCCAGGCCTAGCCCCTACCCCTGCCCCAGCCCCAGCCCCTGCCCTAGCCCCTGCCCCAGCCCCAGCCCAGTGTGAATTAACTTGGTTGACCCCAGCCCATGCCCTTGTCCAAGACTTGTGTGACATTGTGAACCCACACTTACCGATCAGTAAGAGGAGTGATGACCAGCCTTCCTGAGTTGCCAAGGTATTCATAGCCATAGCCAAACACTGTATTAGTTTGTCGTATGGAGCAGTTGTCCTCCCAGTAGAATCGAAGCTGACTCAGCCACTCAAAGGTCTGTTTGCCACTGCAACCACTCTTCAGCAGCTTGTCAATGATGTCACGAGCATGGACCTATACACAACAAGAGAGGTAGCTGTGCATCACTCAAGCCACCATACCATGAAGAACTGTGCAGTTGTTGAAGCTGTTTTTATTGTTGGAAGAATTGTGCATCTTCAACGATGACAAAGAAGTGTTCTGGAAGTAAATAGAACATCAACTCAGCCAGGAGGAGTGAAGAACACAGCACAGTACAGTAGAGTAGAGCAGACAGCACACTCACTCCATGTGGAGAGCTGGTCTCTTATGTAGGCACTTCATCTCTAGCTAACACACAACATGATAGCACACAAATGCATTCCTTGTTGTGTGTTCAGATTACTGACCAACATGTAACAATTAAGATTCAATACATGATTATAGTTGTGCCCGGCCCCTCACACTGTCCGTAAAGTCTGAGTCAGCATCGCTGACAAGAGCTACAGTGTAGACCCCATTTTGTTAAATCATGTGAAACAGTGCTGCATCTTGAGTTATTAGTCTCATCATAACTGAGGTCAACTGAAATTTCAATTCATTCCCCGCCATCCCCTTCCACTAACTGTGATGTTGTGCTCAGTACTGCATATAGCCAGTTCCATTTTAGATATAAAATTGCAATTAAAAATAGAAACCATGACTTAAAAATGATTTCAATTCGGTTCTATGCACAACTTCTTTCTTCTTTTTTTCCAATTTCAAAGCAGATGAGATCAAATAGCTAAACATAAAATAGCCAATCAACAATACACACACACACACACACACATAAACATATATATACTTTATACCTCAATAGTGACGAGGGCCACTAGCTTGAGACGTTCCAACGCAGTCAAGTTCCCACGGAGAGCCTCAGAAAACTTATCAAGCATTATGTTCTATTGACCAGGAAAAAAAAGAAATATTAAAAATATATACTCTTTAATTGCAGTGTTTATCTATTAGATTTTAACTCTGATTATCAAAGGAGAACAAACAGCATACCCAAAACTCTTCTCCTTGCATGACTATGTCTCCCTCAGTGGCATAAGTAATGCGTAGGAAACTCCTGCACTGCCACTTGCCTTAACACAGCATACATACTCTGTGTACTGCAGTGTACCCTAGCAGGAATACTTCCTGACCACTCATCCTCACTACATCTATCAAAGGTGAGAACACCTGTGAAGCTTGACCCCATATTACGAGATTTAACCCTATAGATGAATACAAACTCCTATACCAGAACTGCAGTCAGAAATTAACTGCACCCACCCACCCACCCACCCACCCATCCATCTGCCTGCCTGTCCATCCCTCCCTCCCTCCATCCACATATATGTATACATACATACATACATACATACATACATACATACATACATACATACATACATACATACATACATACAATACATATATATTAGCATGTCATGCATCATAATTACATTGGTCAACATATCACAGGACCAAACAGTGTGTGGTGATGAAGTAGTCTTGACAGCAATCAGTTGACTATATCTCATCTAGGCACACAAGTAGTGTGTGTGTGTGTGTGTGTGTGTGTGTGTGTGTGTGTGTGTGTGTGTGTGTGTGTGTGTGTGTGTGTGTGTGTGTGTGTGTGTGTGTGTCTGTGCGTGCATACGTGTGTGCACGTGCACATGATCAGCAAGCATTTCTACCTGCTTCTTCCGGAGTGTTTTCAGTCCCTTCTTCTCCCCTCTGTCCAGCGCCTTCTCACAGTCTGCTGTCCACTGGATCTGACTGGCACTGATGAGCAACTGACCGGGCCAATCCCTCACCCATCTCTCACGCTTACCGAGGTTCTTCTTAAGGTCCACACGACATGCCCTAAGGCTGCTCTTGAGGGTCATCTTCATCATGTCCTCCACCTCACAGAGCCACCTCTCCACCACTCCTTCCAACCTCACCTCCTCCTGGAGCTCTACCTTCTCTCCCTCTGAAGAGTTCATGTGTGTGGCCTCTGTGTGCATGTGGGCACGTACCATGTCCAGTGTCTGGATGTTGTCAAAACACTTCTTCAAGTGTGGCTGAATCTAAAGCACACAATACAATGTCACTAAAGCTGTGAATAGTTAAAGTGAACTACTACCAGCTAGAGGAAATGATTCCAAGTAAGTACAGCATTCTGACTAGTAAATAAATCTATTCATTACGGTAGGAAGGCAAGCAGTTAATTGGATACAATGTACACTACACAGAAGAAAGTAGGAAAGATACACAATGCCACACTGCATAACAACAATGCAATGTGACACTACGTGTCAGTGTGTTCACAGAGGTCAAAGTACAACAGTGCATATACCGAAACACATGTGGGTGGGGAATTCCTGCTCTTGTGTTGCGTGCTCTCACGCATGCACGACTAGGGCAGGCCCAACCCATCAACAGCCTGAGGGGCACTTGCAGTGCCTACAGTGATGACTTACAGCTTCAGGGTTCTTGGACTGCCCCAGTATCTCCATCAGGTCGTCATTGGAGAGGAAATAGAACCTTGGGAAGTATTGTCGCTTGGTCTCCAGGTACAAACTGAGTGACCGCTGGATGCCTTCCAAAGTAGAGTTCAAAGCACTCAATTTCTCAAACAGCTGATCAGTGTGTGTCCCTCGCTTAGCATTGGGGTCACAGTGCAACTTGAACATAATTTCCTGTGATACAATGATAATGGAGAATATATAAGATAGAGAGAGAACAAGCATGCCAGGTGCCATAATACAACCCTTCACTACTCTATCTATTACTTCATTTCATCACCGACCAATCCAACACAGTCACTTGATAGGGTTACCTTGCTTTCCCCATTACTTCCCCATGTTGACCACAAGTTAGATGACACAAGACCAAGCCCAGTCATTGATATCTCCTATCACACTGCACGCACTATATGCTACACTACCTCATGTATGCTAACTGTACAACACTGGGACATTGTTGCCGGAAGTGAATAGGGTGGAGGCATAGAAAGTGATTTAGTGCACAACATTGGGACACCACTATGAAATATTGCCCCAAAACTCAATCCACCATTTAAAACAGCACCTGCTAAACTCCTCCTCAAACATTTAATCGATTCCTCTTTCTGTTCATCATCCTCACTTAAAAAAGAAAAAGAAAAAGAAAAAGAGTTGGAGTCGTTGTCAACGACAACCTGCCACTTTTAGACTGAAAGTTCAGCTTAATTGAATTTAAAAAAAATTGAATTACTGAAATGTAGTCTCATGTTAAAAAATGACCAGTGTGAATGCCTGGCGTTGCCTGGGCCACTGTAAGCATGAAACATGATAGAAGCCACAGCTCCATTTAAATAGCAGCAGCTCATTATTAGTATTAGTAGGCATACAAGCAAGCAGCGCTGCCTGTGGACTTTTTTGAAATGCCAGAATATTTAAAAGGCAGGATGATATAGTCACCAAATTCTTTTATTTTTAGCCCTGAGCTATTATTGGAAGCTTTACCAACTGCAGGGGCTGGTCCAGGGTTTTGGTTTAAAAAAATAATAATAAATTGCATGCTGTAGCATGCAGGAAATATTAGCATGACCACTCACACTACAGCCCATGATCATATAGTCTCTGAGTATCCGGTATGTCAGAGCTTACCACCAAATGCTACCTGGAACCTTCTTACGGTCAGTGACCTACCTTGCTGCATTCAGGCGCATCTACCGTCATGTTGTATAGGCAGCACCATTTATCATTAATATGCTGTGTAGATAGAGGGGGAATGCTAATTTAGCCACTATGAAAAACAGTTTATGCATTAAAATTAATTATATTTAAACCTTAATTAAGAGTGTGTGTGTGTGTGTGTGTGTGTGTGTGTGTGTGTGTGTGTGTGTGTGTGTGTGTGTGTGTGTGTGTGTGTGTGGCTCTCTATGATGTGCACCACATGGAGCATGTCTGGCTTATTCAGCTGTGTGGTGAGGCCAGACAGATCTTCACATCTCTCTCGCCAAAACTCTATCTCCTCCAGAGGACCACAGTTGTCCACTGACTCCATTGCCTCCTGGCTAGCCAGTGCCTCCTTGATCTGTCTTGTCCAGTGCACCACTACCACTTCAAGTCAGAGTGAAATGAACCAACCCACCATTATCAAGTTAGTGAAGCTGTGTTTAGCTGTCTGTAGGCATATCATTGTGTGTATATAGAATATTACGCCTGCCTGACTGCCTTAGTGTTGACTTAGAACGAACATTGATCCAAAAACATTCCACGCAAGCATTGCCAAGTAAATATTTTAGGAATTTCTCTAATGATATTCATGACTTCCTGTTGAAACCCACATAACAAATGCAATGTTTTTGTGAGACATATAAATAGAGACTGGGAACGCATGTAAATTGTGTTGTATGAGCCGAGAGAAGGTTAGCATCTCCCTCGATAAGGACGAGAAAAGTCTCACGACTTTCCACTTACAACACATGGTTAAGGCATTGCCACTTACTTTGTGGCATCTAACCAAGTTTTTTCTTTTCCCTTTTTTCTTTTGCTTTTGAGAGGGGGTGGTGGGTATTTTCCTCATGAACTTCTACATACAAAAGTTGTAGTCTCTAGTGTGCGTACATCATCCTGTACTGCCTACAGTTTGCAAGTTAGATCCATGAACCCTTATATATCTGGAATCAGTGTTGTCAGGGGAACAACTTTAAGTACCTCTATATGGCCACACCACTTCCTGTCTTCATGTCAGGCCAAAAATGGTACTTTGGCCAGACAAACTCTCGGACTTATAGATCTTCTTTTTTTCTCCCTTATTCTTTCCTTCCTTCTTCTTTCTTTTCCCTTGTTTTTTTTTTTTTTTTTTTTCAAATTCTGACAGGGCTCAAATAGTTAAAAGAATCATTTAAAAATTTGTAGGTTAAATGAGACCACCCAACACAAATTCTCTTTGTTATTTATTCAATTAGGGACCCGAATAGATTGCTATTTGTAGATGACTAAAGCTGATTTGTTATTCATTGAATTGATTTGTTATTTATTGAGTTGATTTGTTACATGCTAATTACTGGCCTGAGTAGGAGGAAGCACACTTGCACACACATGCAATTGTAATTATTGTTGTGTTCTATTGTAATCTCCATTAGAGGGAAGTCAACTATCTAAAGGAGACTGATCTGTGGAGAATGTGTTGTCCTGAGCAGTGTTACCACAAGTAGTGAATTTTGGAAACAAATTGGGAGGGAAAGGTCTGATTGAGAAATTGCCAAAACTCTCAAAATGTAGTGAATTTTCAGCATGAGTCGGGGATTCCAGACAAAGTTAGACCATAGCCAACTGCCCATGCAGAAGAAGATGAAACTGGAAGAGAATACCTTCAAGTCTGTGAGGAACATATTCATAAGGCTGCAGAAAGAATCAAGATCCTTACCAAGACAGATCCATTCCAATTGCTACTATTTATGCAAGCTACACTGAGGAGAGAATATCTGTGTCCACAATCCCTTCCATAAAATATTTCATTCCAGGGAGAATTGGAGTTAATTGCCCCATAATCAAGCAGCTGGCCTGGGACACCAGCACAGAGAATTTCTGGCTGGATGTGAATTCATACAAGGGTCCCATGGGGAACTCTCCATTCCAACTGTTCAACCTGGGTGTACTGAGAATGGTCTGTCTTCCAATTTCTGAGTGCAGATAAGTGGCGCACAAGACAGATGTTGAAGTTGTGATCTGAAGGAAAAGCTTAATGTTACACTATAAATTTGTAATATGCAGTTTGGTTACTAAATATAATCTAGGTTAGTTTTTTTGTAGTGATTTTTTTTCATAAGCTGATAAATATTCAGTGATGAGAAGTAGTGACTTTGAGCTGAATCCATCTGGTAACACTGGTCTTGTGTCAAGAGAGTACTTCAATAATACTTCTGTGAATGAAGAGGCTTGAATTACATTGGATTGGCTATTCTCTACTCAGTGTGGTTATTCCTATTCAAACCTCTTCCTGTAGGTTTGTGAGGCCTAAAGTGCCAGTTAAATGGCCTCAGACAACTCTTGGACATTGGCTGGCCACACCACTCTCCTACCAACCACCATAAAATTATACCCTGCTCTTTAGGGTAGCCACATCCTACACACTGGATGGTTTTTAGCTCCCCCCCCCCCCCCCCCCAAAAAAAATAGGGGCACCTGACAATATCTCTTCCTGTGGGCATGTCAGGTAAAGTGTGCCAAAAATGATGAAATCTATTTACGGTACTTATGGACGGTCAAATTTGTAGACCTAGAGATCTAGAAGTATGCAAATACAACTTAGTCTGGTGGGAAATGGGTTGGGTAACACTAGGCCATAACTTTTACTATGAGCATGTTATTATATCCCAGGCAACACAGAGTATATGCTGCTGTGGCACAATAAGTTTTAAATTGAAGAGGAAAATTTAAAAAAATCCTCTCTTCAAAGACACAGGTCATTCCAATGTAGAGAATAGTTATGTAGTTATCAATAAAACTGTTCCATATGCCTGCCTGCGTGCTTGCTTGCCTGCCTGCGTGCCTGCCTGCCTGCCTGCCTGCCTGCCTGCCTGCCTGCCTGCGTGCTTGCCTGCCTGCCTGCCTGCGTGCTTGCCTGTGTGCCTGCCTGCCTGTGTGGCTGCCTGCGTGCCCAAATCGGTGCTATTACAGGTGCAACCTGGGATATACACATGAAACATTTTGGGGGTCTTTGTGTACTTATACAGCGATCTCAAAGAATAAATTAGCTTCATAATTCAATTTCCATTAGGTAAAGTATACAAAATGGGAATACTTACATGAATTTCTTTTTTGGGCTAGTGTGAAGTATTGGAGACACCACACTAGATCTTCCAGCATACTTATCAGATGGGACATATTTCTATCTCTAATTCAGTCCAATCTAGGTTGTATGATGCCATGACACACTATACCATGCTTGTCTGTGTCCGGCAAATAAAATAGGTGCAGGTAGACGCAGTATTTTAGCTACTATATATATATGAATGTATGTGTGTATATATATATCACACAGTGTGTGTGTGTGCTCGAGCTCACATACTTGAGTGTGTGGCGTATGTATATGTAAAACAGTGGACCAACCTTCCAGTTGTCATTGACATTATCAAACACACTGGACTCTGATGGCAGCTGTTGTCGGATATCTTCACCAATGAAAATGTTCTATACAAACACATATACATACAATAACATAACAGAAGCTGCTAATTCATCTAGTAACAAGCTGTGTAGGAGCATGCATGAATGCATGCATGTGGGTGGGCACTAATACACAACTACACTGTCGAGGCTACTGATGGAGAAAATTAAATTTGCACAATTTCCAGCTGTCATCATGTAATAATATACTAGAGAACATTGATTGCACATTTTTCATTGCAAATATTCAGTGGGAAAAGGTGTTGCAACTTCTGAAGCAAGGGGATTTAGAAGAGGAATTTGACAGAAAACTAAGTGAGAAAAAAAAGGAGAGGCAAAAATAAGTCTCCCAGCAGGACTCAACTACAATCCTCCCCTAGCTTTTATATGGTGTGTTATCTTGCAGCTGGTGCTATGTACTGCATGACAACACCTGGCAGGGTCAGGTCACTGTGTAGGTGAAGAAACCACACACTAAGTGTATTGTACAGGCATGAAGTGTATTGTACAGACACTAAGTTTATTATGTAGATAATGTATTGTACACTTGAAGTGTATTGTACAGACATCAAGTAAACAATATAGACATTAAGTGTATTGTACAGACACACCTCCAGGTACATCCACTGTCTTTGGACCTGCAGTATCATCTCTATGACCTCCAGTATGTGAGAGAGGGTGCATTCCCAAAGGTCCACCTCCTTTTCAAAAGGCTTGGCATGTAGTGAGGCCTTCATGTTTGACAAGGTCACCTGGTTGTCCTCCAGGAGCAGAAACAACTCCTCGGTGGACCTGCAGACACAACAGGTCATAAGAGGGCAATATGACCTGGGTACATGCTGAGTGGATCACTGTAGCCAGAGATCACCATCACCAACATAGATGTACCTTGTGTGTGCATAGAAGGGAGGAGATAGTTAAAAAAAAAAAAGAAAGAAAATGCATTCACCCAGTAGTTCACACTATCCAGTAACAGAAGATAATTTGAAGGAAGAAAATTTCATTTCTTATGATAGTTTCATGTCACCAGGTTAGCAGTGGATCAAAGATTAGCTATATTTTATTACATTGACACTTTTATGAAGATTACTTAACAAGATCATGTTTCCGTGGCTGGACACCCAGAAGTGTATTTTTATAACCAGAGAAGTGCACTTGTGTTTGTTTGACCATAGTTGTTAGCAACTCACTTCAGTCTGAAGTGACCTTGCTCTTTGTAAGGCTCAATGTCCAACTGGAGGTCAACCCACTGTTCTGCAATGGCTGCTATGTCCCTCTCTATTCTGAGCTCATTGCTAGCTGCACTGGAAATCTCCACAATGGTGTGTGCACACTGGTCCAGTCCAATAGCAATGGTGCTCTCCAGTGTGAACTCCTCACCTGCAGCACACATGCAGGAGGGAAGTGTGGGGATACCAATATGTACATATATATATGTATATGTATATGTATATATATATATATATATATATATACTAGCAGCATATACCCTGCGTTGCCTGGCCAATATAGGCTAAAATCCAGTAGTTGAACATGTCTTGCCAGTAAGAAAGGTGATGGTGGAGAAGACGTATTATTAAGAGAGAATTGGAGCAAATTATTATATCAGTTTATTATTTTGCTTTGATGCTATTTAAGTAGTCACAATCAATATATCACAACCAAATCAATTCTCATTTTTTATATCATTTTTGACAGCAATAATTCTCAGTGGTGGTGGTCTGTCAGTCCTAGAGTTTTTCTTGCCAAAATACCATTTTTGGCTTTTTCTCGTTACCATGATAATCATTTTGTGAAAGTTTTAGCCCATGTTTTAAGTTGGGTCAAAACTTATCATCATGCCGAGTTTCAGAGAAATCCACCTACTGGTTTGGCCGGAATCATGGTACAAACATACAGACAGACAGACAGACAATTTCTGTTTTTTCCCAGACATGCCACCTGGCATAAAACCATCTCAGGGTGGGTCTCCTCCATCCCTAAAAGTTTGGTCAAAATCTAACAGAGGGATTTTGAGAAATGGACGAACTAGTTACATAGGTATTCTAATATATATATATATATTATTATTAGAAGACCTATGTATCTGTGTAACTGTGTAACTATGTTCGTCCGTTTCTCAAAATCCCTCTGTTAGATATTGACCAAACTTTTAGGGATGGAGGAGACCCACCCTGAGATGGTTTTATGCCAGGTGGCATGTCTGGGAAAAAACAGAAATTGTCTGTCTGTCTGTATGTTTGTACCATGATTCTGGCCAAACCAGTAGGTGGATTTCTCTGAAACTCGGCATGATGATAAGTTTTGACCCAACTTAAAACATGGGCTAAAACTTTCACAAAATGGTTATCATGGTAACGAGAAAAAGCCAAAAATGGTATTTTTTCCAGAAAAACCATTGGGGCTAGAGATCTAAAACTTGGTATGAATATACAACTTCACTCTGGGAGTGACATGGGCTGTGTCCCACCTGGCCACACCTCTTCCTTTCTCTGTGTAAGGCTGTTAATGCCAAAAATAGTATTTCAGCAAAATCACTTGAACCTGGGAGTTAAACCAATGAACCCATATAATTTAGAATCAATATAATCTGAGGAATGTTTTAAGTACATTTATATGACCACACCCACTTCTGTTTTTGTGTCAGGCCCAAAAGAGGACAAAAATGGTACTTTGGCCAAACAAACCCTTGGAACGATAGATTTGATATATGGTTTGCATTCTCACCTTTGACTATAATGTTTGATGTTGAAATTGGCTGGTTAACGCCGGGTATATGCGCTAGTGTATATATATATATATATACATGTACATAGGTAGACTGTTGAGCGTGAGCTTTGTCTAAATTTTAGGTATGCCTGGACATCTATTACTTCTGCCCAACACAGCTCAGTTGCTACTGGTTACAGCTATTCCTCACCACTAAGTAGCATCCAAACGGTTTCCCTCACAAAATCACAGTAAGTGTTTTCAGAGAGTGTAATCAATATGAGCTGGGCAGGCAATATTGCCCCACCATCATCACTACTAGTAGTAGTAGTGGTAGTATACTTAAGCAAGAGATGTCAACGCTACATTTAGTTGGCACAGCATATAAGTCTCCATTGGGGTGCTGGGCTTTATACTGACTTGTCTCATTAAATGGCTTCTGTATTTCATCTTTGAGTAGTTGCCAATGTCTGTCCCTCATGGCCGGGTTCTTGAGGTCCTCGATCAGCGGCAAGGTCTTCATAAATATGTCCACACGTGCCTTCAAGGAACCACAGATGGTCCAGTCCTTATCCTGCCAGTGTGTGTGTGTGTGTGTGTGTGTGTGTGTGTGTGTGTGTGTGTGTGTGTGTGTGTGTGTGTGTGTGTGTGTGTGTGTGTGTGTGTGTGTGTGTGTGTGTGTGTGTGTGATACAGTATCAACACTAGAACTGCAATGTCCACAAGTTAATCATTCCCATTAAAAATTTTAATTAAGGTGGAAGAGGGGGGGGGGGGGGGAGAATGCCTTCTATGCATCAACCGGCCTACAGTGTGCGGCGCACCAGCTCACTCTGCTAGTGAAGTAGATTGAACATTACACAGACAACTCTAAATGCATTCCACAGTGACTACCATGAAACTCCTCCCACAGTCCGCATCAGTGACCTCAGTCTGTGCTAATTAAAACCTCAGGCCATACAACGGACTAGTAGTCATTGTAGTGAATGCCTTTCTTCATGCAGAGCTGAGACCCTGTGTGCAGCCACACGGGAGGGAGGCTGACAGCAAGCTCTCCCACTAGTGTACACTCACCTTGACCTCCTTGGCCACTTTGTGCAGTCTCTTGAGCAGTCTTTGGGACTGCAATGCCATGGCCTCTGTCTTCAGAGAGACAAAGGTCTCTGTCTTCCAGCTCTCCCAGTTGGAGTGCCACTCCCCCACCAGATCCCATATCACCTCCAGCTGCTCCAGATCCTGCGCAACAAAATGTGGAGCCATAACACCCGATGGAGGCACTGGACAATGCTTGTCTGAGCTGGTCTTGTACAAGTACATTACATTCATTCCAATGTTTAGTAAAGGGAACAGTAGAGTAAGCATCCTGAGTATAGAGGTAGGTGTGCACTCAGGGTGTTGTCTGAGTGTCACTATAAAGCATAGATCCACTATTATTCAAATAGAAATCTGTTTATTTATAACTGGAATGTATTTACATAGAAGTGTATATGTAAATAATACAGACAATAAGCAACAACAATGCAATAGTATGGACACACCTTCTCCAAGATTGCAATGTGGTTTGAAGGAGGCTGGTCAATGTTGAATATGGCAAGACCCCTCCTCATGTCAGCTTCATTCATTTTCAACTTAGCCACCTCTGCACTCATGTTGGTGATGAACTCCATAGCTACAGCAGTGGAGACAGAGTCGCTGAACGGACCATTGCTGCTGAAGTCATCCAACAAGAATGAGATGGTCTTCTTTAAGTCCTCGGCTGAGTGAAGCAAGCCAAACCTGAACTTCTCCTGAACAAATATAAGTCAAGGTGTGAAAAACTTACCAGGCAGTGCATTCACATCAAGAAGGCCCACTAGATGGGCATCGGTTTGAAGCTACAACAATCAATCTCTCTCAGTGCATATTACTCCTTCAATAATAATCTAGTTGGACCACTAGAAGCAATTTAATTACGATGTAGTAAATAGCTATAATTCAATTGTGCATAACATCATGGGTGCGTGCAATTTTGGTTCAATATGCTTCAAAAGCTTTAGAATCAATACACGTTACATTGGTTCACAGGCACAAATTGTGTGTGTGTGTGTGTGTGTGTGTGTGTGTGTGTGTGTGTGTGTGTGTGTGTGTGTGTGTGTGTGTGTGTGTGTGTGTGTGTGTGTGTGTGTGTGTGTGTGTGGGAGAGGAGGGAGTAATAAGAGAAACAAGGTATTATCTATGATGGTTGGGGTACAACCCTAACATGCCAGCCACATTGTGTACAGGCAACATCAAACTGTTAGCTACTCCATTAGTGACCAGAGTGGACTGTCCTTTGTAAACTGGTGATATGAAATGATTCCTATTCATTAAGTAAATTTGTTCTATGTAGATTACTAATGACTTCAGTAGGAAGATGTGTGTATCTGTAATCAAGTAATTCATCAGCGAATGCATTACTGTTATGCTATCACCTCCAATGAGGGAAATATAGCCCACAGACATGAATTATTCATCAGATAACAGAAACCATTATAACCCCTTGGTGCTCTATCTCTTCAATTTTTTTTAGTCACAAACATGTCATGTATAATAGTGGTGGATATCCCCGCCTTGTTGGGTGTGTCCTAACTCACTTATTGTAATGATCTTTACCAAATATTATACTCCTTAGTTGTGATTGTGAAAAGACAATATGTTTTTCTCTTGCTGCTAAAGTGGGGACTCCAAATGTGTCACAGTGTTTCATTACTATGTATAGCAAAGGACTTTTTTTTCAACTGTTTTCAATACACTACAAACATATTTGAAAAGATTTGCTCAAACTATTGTTTTCACAATATGTTTTTCAACTGCAAAAAAAATCACTTAAAATGTACTTTTTCCCCCCTGCATTATTATACGAGTGGGACACCACCCATGTTGCTCTTATAGGCATGGTGTGTGTGCACGCTAATTTTTAGGTCTCAGATACAAAACTTTGTTTTAAGTACCATTTTTGGCAATTTTTTGCCTCACACGCCCACAGAAAGTGGTGTGGCCAGGTGGCCCCATTTTTTGGGGTTAAAAACCATTTTTTTGGTGTAGGATATGTCTACTATTAAGAGCAAGTTTCATTTGGTATGGTGGGTTGGCAGGAATGTGGATATACACAAACACAGATATATACAAACCACTTTTAGCCTGACACACACAGAGTAAGAGTTGTGGCCAGGTGGGACCCAGCCCATGTCACTCCCATAGTCATGTGTGTGCATGGAAAAATTCAGGTCTGTAAGTCCAAGGGTTTTGCCCAAGTACCATTTTGGTATCTTTTTTGCCTGACACACCAACAGGAAGAGGTGTGGCCAGGTGGCCAACTTTTTGGGTTAAAAATCATCCTTTGTATAGGATGTATCTACCTTGAAGAACAGATTTCATTCGGTTGGGTACTTTGGCAGATAACTGCACACAAATATACACATGTACATACCCACATACATACCCACATTCATATGAACCAGGACAATATGTAGCCATTATCAGGTACAGCATTTTTAAAAAGGAAAAAATACAGGGAAAAAAGGGAAAGAAGAAAAGAATGAAGGAAATAGGAAAGAAAATAAATACAGGAAAAAAAAAGTGAAAGAAGAAAAAAAAATCAGGGATCAAACCGCAGACTTTCCTGGCCAGTAAAGTGTGCAATAAACATTTGGTCATATATATTTTTAAAGGAGAATTTCAAGCCTTTATTTTGCATGAATGGAAGTGCTGATTGCTTTATCAGTTTTGTGGGTGAGTTAACAATGTGCTGTCATAGTGGAGTTACTTGTGGGCAGGCACTTCCCAGAATATGTCAAGTATTTATCATTGGAAGACTCTTGGACTAAGCTGTCTCTTGATGTCTATAGATATGTAATATACAAAGCACGAGGAGCTTTAATCATTCATGAGTTGATAAAATCCATTACAACTCCTTGGTGCTTCACACCTTAGATTTATCAAAAAAGACTGATCCCTGGAGGAGTAGAGTGGACTCTGTGTTGGGAGGCGTGCAGTTCTGTTTGATCTAAGCTACAATTATATGTCAAACTAAATTCTCTGTGAGGTGGCTATTTTTCTGGTGACAAAGAAACAAGGTGGCTATTCCAGTGCAGTAACATGGCAGCTAACACAACCTGTTGATATCTGCACAGACCAGCTACTGTGTGTGTGTGTGTGTGTGTGTGTGTGTGTGTGTGTGTGTGTGTGTGTGTGTGTGTGTGTGTGTGTGTGTGTGTGTGCACCTGCTAGATGGTTCCCCACCTGTGACAAAGAGGTCATCACTATTTCTAACAACTCCAACTCTAGTGATAGTAAATCCAAGATGAGAGACTTCTTTGCCCCTAAAGACACACAGCATAGGTTGCCTCTAACACATGCATGCACACACACCTTGTATTTCTCCAAGTTAGCTTCATTGTCAACAAGACATAGTTGGAATGCTATCCAGTTGGGATGCAGTTTGCTTAGCTTCAGCTCCACCTCCTCAGACACTTGCACTTCGTACTTCCTCAAGATGTTGAACTGGTCGTGCAGGGGCTCAAACTGGGCCTCAATTTGAGGCATCTCCTGCTTCAGAGTGTCCAACAAGCTGATGCTCTCACTAAGATCATCTAGTGTCTTGGGAGGCGTGTTCAACCTGAGGAGGAGGGGGGGGGGAGGAGGAATGGGAGGAGGAGGAGGGAGGAGGAGGAGGAAGGGGGAGGAGGAGGAAATAATCTCGTGAAAAGGTCTGTCACAACTGTTGAGTAAAGTTGTACTTGGTATATAATAATCCTAGTAAACACCCATCGTACAAAAATTGTAAGGTACAGTCTAAAAAAATAAGAGATTATACTTTCGTAAACCATGTATGGCAAAGATTGAACATAAACAATGCACAAAATACCGTATATGGAAAGAATTACCAGATAGTACAACTGTGACTAGAATTGCAGTCCCACTCAAATTAATGAGTGTCTTGTGAGTGTTGCACTCAAATTGATGAATGTCTTGTGAGTGTTGCACTCACTTGGAGGTGCTGCTTGTGAGTGAGTCTGTGATGGAGTTGAGTCTGGAGGTGGCCAGCTCCATGAGCATGCTATGGAACCTGTCCTGCCACTCATCACAGTGAGAGACAGCAGACACCTTCAGTGGGGAGCAGTCCAGCAGGATGAACTCCTGGTTGGACAGGGTGTCTATCTGCTGCACCTTGTTGCTCATCTCTATGTACTGAGTGATGGACTGGTCAAAGTCGGACACACGAGGCTCCTGTGCTCGCCACCGACGGAAGAACGAGTCCTTGGGGACGTCCCAGATCATCCTCACACTATGTGGGCATGATAGGAACGATGCAATACAAACAGTAGTCATGGGAACAGCGGCTCATACATTTTTGTGACAGTTATGGCGCACAGGCAGAAAGGGAGATGGCATACATACTAATATGGAGCATAGTGGCACACAGGCAGGCAGGCAGGGAGATGGCACACATACTATTATAGGGTATGCTGGGTTGGCAGAAAGGTAATGCAATAATATAATTATCGAATAAAATACTCCATTGAATAAAAAAACCCTCATCAAATAAACATTCCCATCACAGCTGTTGGTAGCACAGAGCCTATCTATGCACAACACTCAGAGCTGTACTGTACACTACAAGGACGTCTTACTCATCCCAGCCTCTGGAGTACTCCAGCAATTGTCTGGTGGCTTTCTGTACACCAATGGAAATAACCGTCCTGATCTTCTTCACCTCTTCATCATTGTCTATCACAGCATGAATAGGCTAGAGGAACAAGAGAGGGAAATAGTCGTTTCTTCTGTGACAGCAAATACGACCATGTGTAAAATACGACCATGTGTATAATATGACTATGTGTATAATATAACCATGTGTATAATATGACCATGTGTATAATATGACCATGTGTATAATACGACCATGTGTATAATACGACTATGTGTATAATACGACCATGTGTATAATACGACCATGTGTATAATATGACCATGTGTATAATACGACCATGTATATAATACGACCATGTATATAATACAACTATGTGTATAATATGACCATGTGTATACATGGTCATACTAATTCTATATACATGGTCATACTAGCTGAGGTATCACTCTTCAGGCAGTGGCAGGATCTTGAAGTTGAAGCACACATATGCTGCACTGACCCAAGCATTGCAACTGCTTCAGCTTATGACAGACTACAGGTGTGAACTAATGGCCTGATGCATGCATACATACATATATCATCAAAGGCCACTGATGAGACCTACGTCACTACAAGACCCAGACCACAGCAATGTGCAGACTAGTTCTCTCTGTTAGCACCTAGAGTGGCTGCATTATATCAAACTCTCATGTCCTGCTGTTGGAAATCCCTAAACCTGGAGATCCTACAAAATATGATTAGTCAATCATTCTTGCAAATTTTTAAATATATTTTTTTAAAATTTATATTAAACTAGCAGCATATACCCGGCTTTGCCCGGCAACTGTCAACATGAAACAGTATAAAAACCACTCAAATTTTGGCCTGGTTGGCCCTTTAATTAGCTTTTGGCAGCCAAAACAACTTCCTGTGTGTGTGGCTAATACTAAACCACACCCATTGATACACCCATACACAGTTAATAATGCTCCACTGGTAACTTGGAGACCACATGCCCAATTGCAGCCTGGTTAGTCCTTGATATGCATTTGATAGCCAAAATGACTTCCTGTGGGTGTGGCTATGAAAACCACACTCATTGCTACACCTACATGTGGTTGATACTGCTCACCTGGTTATTTGGAGTCCATATGCCGAATTTCAGCCGGATTGGTCCATAAATTAGTTTTTGGCAGTCCTCATGACTTCCTATGGGTGTGACAATAAAAAACACACCCACTGACACACCCGTATGTGGTCAGTATCGCTCATCAGGTGACTTGGAAACGACTGTTTGCCAAAACAACTTCCTATGGGAGTGGTATGTCCTAACCACACCCACATGTCAATAATGCTCACCTGGTTACTTGGAACTGCATGCCAAATTTCAGCCTAGTTGGCCAATTAATTAGCTTTTGGTAGCCCAAACTTCCTTTTTGTGTGTGTGTGTGTGTGTGTGTGTGTGTGTGTGTGTGTGTGTGTGTGTGTGTGTGTGTGTGTGTGTGTGTGTGTGTGTGTGTGTGTGTGTGTGTGTGTGTGTGTGTGTGTGTGTGTGTGTGTGTAACTTTTGAATGGTTGCTATATTTGTCTCTCTCCAAGTTCTACTAGTTATAAGTTAAGTTAATTTGGCACTGGTTTAACCTTTCCATTTTATTCTACAGATATTTTCACTTGTACTTAACTAATTGGGAGTTTGTTGGTAGTCCGAAATTTGAATAATTCTAGTCTTAAAATTCTCTATCAAGTGGCTACTTCCATAACAACAAAATCTTTTAAACTTGCACAGGTATCATTAGTGAATACTATATAAATTAACTTTATTTAGCACTAGCACTCTGTATATAAGTTAATTTCATTTATCACTACATTTGTTTACTTGTATTATCTATAAACCCTACCTACTTGTCACCTACCTCACCAACTTGTCAAGTAACTCATTGTGGTAACCGTGGTAACACATTTGTTGTAAACATTTGTTGCTAAGTCTTGACAAGCTGCTGTCTATAATCTGTGGAGTGTCCAGATTTTGATAATAATTCATTCGTTTGGTGATTCACTTTGTTTGGTGTTTCAAACCAAAGATAAAGTTCAGCACAAAAAAAAAAAAAAAAAAAATTTTGAATTTTTGAATGACTGCTATATTTATCTCTCTCCAAATTGTACTAGTTATTATAAGTAAAGTTCAATTTTGAACTTTAACCTTGTCATTTTATTCTACAAATATAAGTGTTAATTTCATTCAATACTAGGTTTGTATATAAGTTAATTTCATTTACCACTGCATTTGTTTTACCTGTACTATCTACAAGCCCTACCAACTAGTCAAGTATCTCATTTGTTATAAACATTTGTGGCTAAGTCTTGACAAGCAGCTGTCTATAATCGTGTGGGGTAGTCCAGATTTTGATAGCAGTTCACTTTCTTTGGTGTTTCAAACAAAAGGTAAGAAAGTTCAGCACAAGAGAATGGTAATAAAGAACAGCTTTGTGACAAAAGATCAAAACATAAAGCAGAAATCAAAGAGAAATAGAATTAGTTTAGTAGTAGCTACCTGGAATGTCATACTTTAGTACTTTAGTAGAGTGTTCAGGTGATCTGTAGAAAGCAACTAATGGGTGTAGCTAAGCATGGTAACCATAATGACAAGCCTGGGAAGATTGATAGGAAGATAGATTTGTTAATGGGAGAATTGAGGAAATATGGTGTATCTGTTGCAGGGATCCAAGAGACAAAGTGGTTTGGAAAGGATGTGTGGCCAGTAGGTAGATATACCTTTCTGCACTCTGGCTGTCCTCTGCCAGGGGATCAGGAAAGAGCTAGTAGGTATGAGGGTGTTGGAATAGCATTGGACGAAAAGGCTACAGTGGCATGGAAAAATGCAGGGGAGGTGTGGGAAGCAGTTAGTTCCAGAATAATATCAGCTAGATTGAAGTGGGTACACACAGGAAAGAAAAAGGGAGGATGGTCTGGAAAGGCATCAGGTACTTACGTATCAGTAGTGTGTGCTTATGCACCCACAGCTAAGGCACCTCCAAGCATTAAGCTCAAGTTTTATGATGATTTGCAGGATACAATAGATAGGATTCCACACAATGATATCCTTGTTATGCTTGGTGATTTCAATGCTAGGGTGGGTGTGTTGGACACAGGGAATAATCTGTGGCAAGGTGTTATAGGGAAGCATGGCTTGAGTGAGCGTAATTTTGTGGTTGAGGAATTTTTGGAATTCTGTGCATTAAATCAGTTCTCAATCATGAATACCTGGTTCCAAAAGAAGAAAATCTATCAAGGAACTTGGATGAACCCAGCAACAAAGAAATGTCACATGATAGACTTTGTGGTGATGACGGCTGAACAGAGAGTTGTTGGCAGAGATGTGCAGGTGATGAGGGGAGCAAACTGCTGGACTGACCATAAGCTTGTAAGAGCTAAGCTAAAGGTTACTGTTCCTCGTTCTGCCAAAAGAAAAGAGAAGATTTCTTTGCCTTTTGCCATCCATAAACTGAAAACCCCTGCCAAGAGGGATGAATACCGTGAAGTGTTGGAGCAACATTTGCTGGCTAGACCACTCAGAGCTGGAGATTCCACCGAGTGCAACTGGGATGCTCTGAAGCCTTGTATTGTGTCAGCTGCAGAGGAAGAAGTTGGTAGAGGGAAGAGGAAGCAACCAGACTGGTTTGAGGATAGTGAGGAGTTGTTGTCACCTCTGATCAAAGCCAAGGATGATGCTCACCTGAGGATGATACAGTGCACTACTTCAGCCAACCGGAAGGAGTTTAGGAGACATCAGAGAAAGGTAAAGGTTGCAGTGGACAATGCTA
>OZ017793.1:12517589-12542589 GCA_963969325.1 Lycopodina hypogea | reverse complement strand
GCAAGTCTCCATCAGCATGTCATGCAAGTCTCCATCAGCATGTCATGTGAGTCTCCATCAGCATGTCATGCAAGTTTCCATCAGCATGTCATGCAAGTCTCCATCAGCATGTCATGCAAGTCTCCATCAGCATGTCATGTGAGTCTCCATCAGCATGTCATGCGAGTCTCCATCAGCATGTCATGCAAGTTTCCATCAGCATGTCATGTGAGTCTCCATCAGCATGTCATGCAAGTCTCCATCAGCATGTCATGTGAGTCTCCATCAGCATGTCATGTGAGTCTCCATCAGCATGTCTCCATCAGCATGTCATGTGAGTCTCCATCAGCATGTCATGTGAGTCTCCATCAGAATGTCATGTGAGTCTCCATCAGCATGTCATGTGAGTCTCCATCAGCATGTCATGCAAGTCTCCATCAGCATGTCATGCAAGTTTCCATCAGCATGTCATGTGAGTCTCCATCAGCATGTCATGCAAGTCTCCATCAGCATGTCATGCAAGTCTCCATCAGCATGTCATGAAAGTCTCCATCAGCATGTCATGCGAGTCTCCATCAGCATGTCATGCGAGTCTCCATCAGCATGTCATGCGAGTCTCCATCAGCATGTCATGCGAGTCTCCATCAGCATGTCATGCGAGTCTCCATCAGCATGTCATGCGAGTCTCCATCAGCATGTCATGCAAGTCTCCATCAGCATGTCATGCAAGTCTCCATCAGCATGTCATGCAAGTCTCCATCAGCATGTCATGTGAGTCTCCATCAGCATGTCATGCAAGTTTCCATCAGCATGTCATGCAAGTCTCCATCAGCATGTCATGCAAGTCTCCATCAGCATGTCATGTGAGTCTCCATCAGCATGTCATGTGAGTCTCCATCAGCATGTCATGCGAGTCTCCATCAGCATGTCATGCAAGTCTCAATCAGCATGTCATGCAAGTCTCAATCAGCATGTCATGCGAGTCTCCATCAGCATGTCATGCAAGTCTCCATTAGCATGTCATGCAAGTCTCCATCAGCATGTCATGCAAGTACTAATAACTAATCCATAGCATCTTTATCTGCCCATCAAACTAGCAGACCACACCTTCAAACCCAACCCCTAATGACGATGCACACGAGAGTGGTGGCACTGAAAAACATTGACATTAGCTTTATGTGCAATATGACTCACTTTCTGAGCGTGGGTGCGGCACTCAGACACAAATATGTCGATATTCTGTGAAGCCCATGTTAGCTTGGTCATGCCCGGTCGTATCTTCTTGTCAAAGCTCTTGATCCTCTCCTTGAACAGAGCCTTCTCTTTGTGGTCCAGACTGTAGAGGATACGGTTGTAGTCCCTAACCACCAGAAGAACATTCTCTCTCAGCACACGAAGGTTCTCGCACTGCTTGTAGACCTCGGTTGCATAGTGGGGCACTTCAAATCTCAATCGCTCCCAGTACTGCATCTCATTAAAGAGCCTGATGAGATCCTTGCTGAAGTTGGCAAGGATAAACCCATCTTCAGACCTGGCAGAATGGGGGGATAAAGGAAGCATTCACAGTTGTAATGGTGTAATAATAGTTGTAAATTTGGCTGAATTAGAGAAATTTCATATTCTTAAGCTGGCTCACTCACTATACACCATAGGAACAACACACAATGTCTGATAATTTATGTTTGTCCACTGCACATGCCCCAATGGTTTGGTCAGTTGCAACGAGGAGCACAGTTTTGAGATCGTGGGAGGGAGGAGGGGAGGGGATGACACTTTTTTTTTGTGGAGGGCAATTCTTTCTTTTTTATTTGAAGAAAAATAATTTTTTAGGTAAAAAATTATGTGAACTCCTTAAATGTTCTACCAAACTTTCTATCTCATTTCTCACATGTGGCATGCTCATCGTTAAGTCCTATAAGTAAGGGCACACAGCCAATGGGAGGAACCCACATGTCATGCAGTGGGCACACTCAGCGGATCCTGCTAGTTGTGAAGAATGACAGCAGACCCAACCTTTCCACATCTTGTCTGAATAAATCTCACGTCTGGCGCAGCATGACTGGCTCACCCACTCTGGTCAGTTGCAATGAGGAGCATGACTGTGTGTCATGTGGCAAACACAAACACACATGCCTTCGTATCTGGACGTAAGTCAGCAACTCTACAAGGCTACTCCTGCTGAGCAGTGGACTGGTAACCACAGGACCTCCATCAGATACCATCCAACCCTGGGCCACTTATAGAGACTGCACCCAACCTGGAGCAGCTCAAGACTAAGGTTACTGCACCTGAAATCTGGCCACCAACCTACAGAGACCACAGTGGCCAGTCTAATATACGTCTTCCTCTCTTCTAATGAGTCTTTCGGCCGCCACACTAGTGGCTAGAGTAAGTGAGAGTGAGGCTGTGTGTGTCCACTAGAGTTAGTGACTATGCTGACCATGGAATACCTCATCTGGACACAAGTGCACAGGAAGTTATACTGTCACTGGAATCACTTGATAATTTGTTGAGTTGGAATGGATGCAGCTGCAAGTATCAACTAATAAGTGCCCACCAGTACTATAGTGATATTGGCAGCCACATTTGGCCACGTGTGCACTGATTACATAACATGAAGTTCAAAGGTCAGAATACTGGTAGCAGAGGCAGTTTATTACATCACTCGTCTTAAGGTTGCCTGCACACCTAGCCCTAGCCCACACACCTAGCCCTAGCCCACACACATACTAGGGCTTGAACTGACATGGTCAAGCCACATCTATAGCTAACTGTATTAGAACTGCATTAGAACTGCTTTAGAACTGCTTGCATTAGAACAACCAGAATGGATAGCCATTTTAAAATGGGGTAATGTATCACCATTTTAGAAAGCGTGCAGCAGAAATCAACTAATTCAATAAATCAAGAGATGGCTAACTTGTGGGAGGTTTTCTGCATGAGAGGTATCTCCAGTTGTTTGCTCAGTTCCTTCTCGATAGAATTCGTCCATTCATTGAACATCTTGGCCACAAACTCCTCCAAGTTGTGTGCCAGCTGCAGGTAAGTGTGCCTCACCTCCTCTCCCACTCCTCTCTCATAGAGGTAGTAGGCTCCCTCCAAACACTGCACACACACACACATGGCAACCACACCACAAACACAGCACAGTATGCATTATGCATTATGGTGATGTAATTATAACATCAATACACAATGTGTTATTAGGATACAATAGTTCTGATACATTATAATTATGCTCTATAATATTCCTTCATATATTTTATTGTAAGTTAATTTGAATATTGTAATACAGTACATGCACTACAATAAACTCATTATGATAGTGTATTTTATATGAAGTATTACAATAATATTATAATAAATGGATATGTATGGACAGACCAGAGCACCCCATAGCTCAGGGCATCACATGGGCCCAACCACCACAACCCCATAGCTCAGGGAATCACATGGGCCCAACCACCACAACCCCATAGCTCAGGGCATCACATGGGCCCAACCATCACAACCCCATAGCTCAGGGCATCACATGGGCCCAACCATCACAACCCGATAGCTCAAGGCATCACATGGCCCCAACCATCACAACCCGATAGCTCAGGGCATCACATGGGCCCAACCATTACAACCCCATAGCTCAGGGCATCACATGGGCCCAACCATCACAACCCCATAGCTCAGGGCATCACATGGGCCCAACCACAACATCTGACTAGAATGCCAGACAGTATATATAGTTAGTCCCACCTTCATAGGTAGTTCTATCCTCTTCTTGAGTGCCCGTGCCCATGTGGCCCGCCCAGCATACCAGGGATGGGAGAGAGGGAGCACTAAGTCATGACGACTGAACTGTTTCTTCACAAGGTTCAGCTCATCGTTGAACATCGCAAATAGATCCACTGTCCTCCGATCCACAATACGCTTGATGCTCTGCATGTATACGTGTGTGTGTGTGTGTGTGTGTGTGTGTGTGTGTGTGTGTGTGTGTGTGTGTGTGTGTGCATGTGTAGAGATTACTGGTACATATGGATATGCACATGTATAGAGGCAAGTGTAAGTTTAGATAGCTAAAACAGAGTTCACACAGTGGCAACATATTCCCTCCACACAAATCTTCTCCAGATTCCTGACCAATTGTATGTTGCAGTCAACATATGGGGTCCTCACCTCCCGTGTGGTGAAATGTGCGAACACCTCCAGCAGCTGGATGCCTTCTTGTATGGAGGTGATGGTGGTGAAACCAGCATTGATGACATTGTGCACCATCACTTCCAGGTCCTTCAGTCCCAGTCTGAACTTGCTGTAATCGTCATGCCAACTGCTGCCTTTGACATCCAAAATGGTCTTGCGAATAGCTTTCAGGCCAGAGAGGAACTTCTCAAAGGTGTGTTCGATCTCTCGTATGCTTCTCATGAGATCCGGTCCACAACTCCCACCAAAGCAGGGAACAGGATGTTTCTTGCCCTCGTAGCACCTTGCAAAAAGGACCTGTGGTCAGATAAAATATAAAGAGAGTGCTTGGCGCATCACAATACTCTCAGTAAGCTCATTCACTAGCACACACATTGTGGCAGTGGATACAACATGGCCAGCTATCACAAAAAATGGGGAATGTTGGGGGAGGGGGGGGGGGGGAGTTGGTGGCGCTGACATTCATAATCTGAAAGTATTTCCCCTAGTAACTTGAATGTCATGAATGATATAGCACTGACCATGACAACACTGAGCCATCCTCAAACAGGTTATCAAATACCTGGATGCATGCCCTGGGCCTCATTAGCTGGGTACCTTCAATGCTGGTACACATCATATGCTGACTTCATCCAGCTAACCATACTGACAGACCTTCCAAAACTTGAACTACTTTGCTGAGACTGAAAGAGAGGTAGTCAAGCATACCCCTGGTAGTCATGGTTATGAGTCAGGGGTGGGGGTGGAGGAGTCAGGGGTGGGGGTGGAGGAGTCAGGGGTGGGAGTGGAGGAGTCAGGGGTGGGGGTGGAGTCAGGGGTGGGGGTGGAGGAGTCAGGGTGAGGGTGGAGGAGTCAGGGGTGGGAGTGGAGGAGTCAGGGGTGGGGGTGGAGGAGTCAGGGGTGAGGGTGGAGGAGTCAGGGGTGAGGGTGGAGGAGTCAGGGGTGGGGGAGTCAGGGTTGGGGGTGGTGGAATCAGGGGTGGGGGGGAGGAGTCAGGGGTGAGCACACCCACACACCATACCACACACCATACCACACACACACATTAAACAGCAGCAAAAATGCAATACACAAATTTACATCACGTCACACTAATGATTGAACTGGTAGCTCTCTTATTGCACTGGCTGACTGGCTGGCTGGCTTGTGGCTGCACCATGCCTGGCTCACTGGTAGCCACTGTGCGACTGACCTGTCCCTCCACCACTTCCAAGAGATCCCTGCACCTCTGTATGAAGGCATCGAGTTGAGCAAATATGCTAGACTCATCCAGCACCCACTCCACATCTGCAGAAAACTTGCTGTGGACCTTACTGATGTGGCAGTACATCTCCTTCCAGACGAGACAGCAGCTGAGACTCTCCCCCAGGGCTGCCCTGCTGCGCTCCACAAAGCCACCAAATATGTCGTCCAGAGATATCTGCATGCTGCACTGCTTAATAATGTCACTGCTGATCTGTGGCACAAGATTTTCTCTCTCAATACTTGTGACACTGTTCAAGGTACACACTCACACACACACCCACACATTCCTGTGCCTGTGTGTATGTGTGTGCACACCACCTCTAGCTGAGTGAGTGTGTGTGTGTGTGTGCGAGTGAGTAAATGAGGGAGTGAGTGAGTGAGTGAGTGAGTGAGTGAGTGAGTGAGTGAGTGAGTGAGTGAGTGAGTGAGTGAGTGAGTGAGTGAGTGAGTGAGTGAGTGAGTGAGTGAGTGAGTGAGTGAGAGAGTGAGTGAGTGAGAGAGTGAGTGAGTGTAGCCATGAAATGCTGCCTGACCTTGCGGAGCAGACTGTTGAGTCTCTCCTTGCTGTTGTAGTGCTTGGAGTTCATCCAAATGATCCTGACGATGCCCAGGAGAGTTGGGAAGAGTGCCTGGATGGCCCTGGGGCCCCCACTCCTCAGCTCCTTGCATGACTCCCTCAAGAGGGAGATGAACCGGAGGCAGTCCTCAGCCTTATCATGACTCTTCTGTTTGAGTGCAGGGAGTGCAGGGAGATAGGGCCGGGGGTCAGTTATCTTAAAATACTAATTTTAAAAACAACACAATAGCAAACAACAGAAAATAATAGCAGTGATGATGATGATAATGTTAGTGACGTCAATAGCAACAACATAAAGAAGAACAAATGGCCTGGCCTGGGTTGCTTGCATGAATTAACAGTAACATCACTAATAATAAGATTATCAGATTATCAACACACAAACAAGAACAAAAAATAATTACATTTCCCAAAATTGTCCACACAACACAATTCTCCCTAATGGAGTGTTGGATCAGCTCTATTCATCGTCATCATGTGGTACGGGTACCTATCAGTTCTTGCCTGAATGAGATGAGAGAGTCTCCTGAAGGGAGTCACGAAGGAAGACTTGGCTCTCTCTATGATGTGCACCACGTGGAGCATGTCTGGCTTATTCAGCTGTGTGGTGAGGCCAGACAGATCTTCACATCTCTCTCGCCAAAACTCTATCTCCTCCAGAGGACCACAGTTGTCCACTGACTCCATTGCCTCCTGGCTAGCCAGTGCCTCCTTGATCTGTCTTGTCCAGTGCACCACTACCACTGCAAGTAAGGAAACAAACCAACCCACCATTACCAAGTTGGTGCAGCTGTCTGTGGTCATATCACTGTGTTATGTATATATAAAAGATTACACCATTGTGCCTGCCTGCCTGCCTGCCTGCCTGCCTGCCTGCCTGCCTGCCTGCCTGCCTGCCTGCCATTGTGCCTGCCTGCCATTGTGCCTGTCTGCCATTGTGCCTGCCTGCCTGCCTGCCTGCCTGCCTGCCATTGTGCCTGCCTGCCTGCCTGCCTGCCATTGTGCCTGCCTGCCTGCCTGCCTGCCATTGTGCCTGCCTGCTTGCCTGCCTGCCATTGTGCCTGCCTGCCTGCCTGCCTGCCTGCTGCCTGCCTGCCTGCCATTGTGCCTGCCTGCCATTGTGCCTGCCTGCCATTGTGCCTGCCTGCCATTGTGCCTGCCTGCCTGCCTGCCATTGTGCCTGCCTGCCTGCCTGCCTGCCTGCCATTGTGCCTGCCTGCCTGCCTGCCTGCCATTGTGCCTGCCTGCCTGCCTGCCTGCCATTGTGCCTGCCTGCCTGCCTGCCTGGCATTGTGCCTGCCTGCCTGCCATTGTGCCTGCCTGCCTGCCTGCCTGCCATTGTGCCTGCCTGCCTGCCTGCCTGCCATTGTGCCTGCCTGCCTGCCTGCCTGCCATTGTGCCTGCCTGCCTGCCTGCCTGCCATTGTGCCTGCCTGCCTGCCTGCCTGCCATTGTGCCTGCCTGCCTGCCTGCCTGCCATTGTGCCTGCCTGCCTGCCTGCCTGCCATTGTGCCTGCCTGCCTGCCTGCCTGCCATTGTGCCTGCCTGCCTGCCTGCCTGCCTGCCATTGTGCCTGCCTGCCTGCCATTGTGCCTGCCTGCCTGCCTGCCATTGTGCCTGCCTGCCTGCCTGCCATTGTGCCTGCCTGCCTGCCTGCCTGCCATTGTGCCTGCCTGCCTGCCTGCCTGCCTGCCATTGTGCCTGCCTGCCATTGTGCCTGCCTGCCTGCCTGCCTGCCTGCCTGCCATTGTGCCTGCCTGCCTGCCTGCCTGCCTGCCTGCCTGCCTGCCTGCCTGCCTGCCTGCCATTGTGCCTGCCTGCCTGCCTGCCTGCCATTGTGCCTGCCTGCCTGCCTGCCTGCCTGCCATTGTGCCTGCCTGCCTGCCTGCCTGCCATTGTGCCTGCCTGCCTGCCTGCCATTGTGCCTGCCTGCCTGCCTGCCATTGTGCCTGCCTGCCTGCCTGCCTGCCATTGTGCCTGCCTGCCTGCCTGCCTGCCTGCCATTGTGCCTGCCTGCCATTGTGCCTGCCTGCCTGCCTGCCTGCCTGCCATTGTGCCTGCCTGCCTGCCTGCCTGCCATTGTGCCTGCCTGCCTGCCATTGTGCCTGCCTGCCTGCCATTGTGCCTGCCTGCCTGCCTGCCTGCCATTGTGCCTGCCTGCCTGCCTGCCTGCCATTGTGCCTGCCTGCCATTGTGCCTGCCTGCCTGCCATTGTGCCTGCCTGCCTGCCTGCCTGCCATTGTGCCTGCCTGCCTGCCTGCCTGCCATTGTGCCTGCCTGCCTGCCTGCCTGCCATTGTGCCTGCCTGCCTGCCATTGTGCCTGCCTGCCTGCCTGCCTGCCTGCCATTGTGCCTGCCTGCCTGCCTGCCTGCCTGCCTGCCTGCCTGCCATTGTGCCTGCCTGCCTGCCTGCCATTGTGCCTGCCTGCCTGCCTGCCTGCCTGCCATTGTGCCTGCCTGCCATTGTGCCTGCCTGCCTGCCTGCCTGCCATTGTGCCTGCCTGCCTGCCTGCCTGCCTGCCTGCCTGCCTGCCATTGTGCCTGCCTGCCTGCCTGCCATTGTGCCTGCCTGCCTGCCTGCCTGCCTGCCTGCCTGCCTGCCATTGTGCCTGCCTGCCATTGTGCCTGCCTGCCTGCCTGCCTGCCTGCCTGCCATTGTGCCTGCCTGCCATTGTGCCTGCCTGCCTGCCTGCCTGCCTGCCTGCCTAAGTGTAGACTTGGAACGAATAATGAAAAATGTTTCCATCCAAAAACATTCCCTGCAAGTATGCCTGAACAGGAATTTCTCTAATGATATTCATGATTTCCTGTTGAAACCCACATAAGAAATGCAATGTTTGTGTGAGACATATAAATAGAGTCTGGGAACACATACAAGTTGTGTTGTATGAGCTGAGAGAGGGTTAAAAGTCTTGTGCAACATTGCCACCTACTTTGTGGCATCTAACCAAGTTTTTTTTTCTTTTTATTTTTTAAGAATATCATCTACCTATAATCATTTAAGAATATCATCTACCTATAATCAAGAGCTTGTGTGCATATGAAGTTCTTTTTACTGCCAAACACTGAATCAATCAGGCTGAAATTTGCCATGTGTACTCCAAGTAACCGGGAGAGCATTAATAACCACCAGTGGGTGTGGCAAAGGGTGTGGATTTTTTTCACAGTCACACCCACAGGAAGTTGTTCTCACTGACAAATCCATTAGGCTAAATTTGTCATGTGGTCTCCAAGTGACTGGAAGTGTTATTACTTTTCTATGGGTGTGTTTTGGCCATAAGCACACTCACACACACACAGGGTATAACAAGGGAGACAGCCTGACTGGTCCAGCAGAGTAAGATTTTAGTAAACAGCCAAACCAAACCTATGGACACACACACACAACGTGTATAGAGAACAAAGGAACTAGTTGAGTCAAGGATGCTTGAAGGTGAGGGTTAGGGCATGATCATACATAGGTGTGGTGAGGCCATGGCTAGCCCCATGGCAGGGCAGGGAGCAGTGCATCATATAATATAGGGACACAGAGCAGGAGCACACATAGGTGTGGTGAGGCCATGGCTACTCCCATGGCAGAGCAGGGAGCAGTGCATCATATAATATAGGGACACAGAGCAGGAGCACACATAGGTGTGGTGAGGCCATGGCTAGCCCCATGGCAGGGCAGGGAGCAGTGCATCATAATATAGGGACACAGAGCAGGAGCACACATAGGTGTGGTGAGGCCATGGCTAGTCCCATGGCAGGGCAGGGAGCAGTGCATCATATAATATAGGGACACAGAGCAGGAGCACACATAGGTGTGGTAAGGCCATGGCTAGCCCCATGGCAGGGCAGGGAGCAGTGCATCATATAATATTGGGACACAAGTCGTCAGTTTCAATGAAACAAGCCAGTGTTTGCTACATCCAACCATAACCTCACCTTCCAACCTCTGCACCAGTTCTTTATCTTTATGCACTAGAGAGTCATTCATCTTTGGTCCTTCGTCAGGCACATAGAGCACAGTGTGCCCGGCTGCCTTGCCCTGGGAGTCTGTCAAGTGGGCCATGAACCTGTGCAGCTGGCTGGAAAACTCATTCCGGAAACCTACAACAGATGCAGTGAAGGAAAGACAAACACTGCCCTCTGTGAGTGCACAATCTGTGGAACTCTTCACCACTGCCTGTGTGGACATTCACATACACAGAATTATGGCGTACATGTATATCAATGGCAGCAAAATGACAGCATACTTTCTCTATGAGCAGTACAAACACACTGATAGCTAGCAGATGAGTGCTCTTCCCTTAGTGGTGTTGCAAAATGTGGATGTGTGGTAGGATACTGTCTGGCCAGCATCGGTTCTCAAAGAAGGCAGGTGCATAAAGGTCATGCATAGCTCGCAGCAATCCATCCACATAATTCCCATGGGCAGTGCCAAACTGGACAACGTCAGTGAAGTTGTGCTGAGTAATCTTGATGTTCTCCTGTCTAGCAAAATAAGCGATCTCCTTCACTTCAAAGGTGGGGGAAGAAGAAGACGTGGTCAAGCCGTTGCGTTCGTCAATATAAATCAGGAGAACTTGTCTTGAGGTGTCCTCCAAGAATAGATTCATGGCCACCATGTGTTCAGCTGTCCACATGTCAGAGGATAGGCCACTCAGTACGACCCTCTGCTGTATGCTCTGCACCTGATTGAGATAGGATACCAATACAATGGCTAGTTCAAACTTTATTCAATTAACTATTCACTATATTAATACAGCATTCATCTTACATTCTTACTGAAGGCAAGAATTAAAGCAGCCAAGTTATGATGGAGCATTTCTAAGCTTCAAAGGATATCTTAAAATATTTCATCTCATAAGTTTCCACCAAATAATTATATCTCACTACTTGCACATAGCAAGACTTAATAAATATTGACAAGCTAAACATTACACTTCAAAATACATATTAAAGATGGTGGGTAAAGGGATAAACTACTGCAGCTGTTTTACATTGTAAATATGAAACAAGCTGGAAAGTAAATTTCTAACAGTACCATGCTATAGTGTTCAACATGGTGATAGAAATATTATCACCATGGACACTCCAATCATGGAAAAGTCACATTCCTATTTATTATCTTTCCCCCTTTGAAGAAGGGCTAGTTCAATGAGTTAAGTCAGTTAGTCAGTCACACTAATGATGCCAAGAAATAGCAATTTCCACAGTTTTCCTTAGCAACAAATATAATCAAATATTAAGCTATTAATTGTACAATCTCATTAAGACAAGTTTTTGTGAGCCCAGCAGAAGTGAAGGTGCATCAGAGATATTTGTACCATAAAATTCATTGTTTCTAATTATCTCTCTGTCTGGCAACAGTCTCACTAATCAGACCCTTTACCCTCTGAATCACAAGCAGTTCATGAGAAAGGGAATGTTTTAACTCTCCCTCGTTTTGACAGATGACATGCGCAGAACCATAATTGGAGTGGGTGAACTTCCACCACTTGTCCACAGAGAAAAATTTTTTCTTACTTTAAATAAACAAAATACTTTCTTTTTATATCATTCAGGACAAGTTTAAAAGGTTTAGTTATGACCCCACATTTAAAGTGCATGGGCCATAGCTTCAAGATGCAGCATGCATATAGATAAAATCAAGTAGAGAGTTAGACTAGACCCTTCCACCCCGCCCTCCCTTTTTTTCTTCTTTTTTTTCTTTTGCTGGCAGTTTAGAGGGTAAAGGGTCTGGTTAGCTGAGCTGCGGCTGATTATGCTGGTGTAGTATTCTGACCAATCAGATTTGGTGTCTCACAAACAACTGGTAAGTCACCAGACAGTTGTTTTTCCATTTACAAGGTCTGGCTGGTATTGAGCCAATAAGGTACCAACAAGTATAGTAGCCCCCTAAGGCAGGGCAAGTAGGTAGTAAGTGACACAGCCACAAAGCCTTTCAAAATACTGAATACGGGAAGTGGCAATATATATATATGTATATATATATATATATATACATATATATATATTTATATCTAAGGCAGGTGGCATGTCTGGGAAAAACAGAATTGTCTGTCTGTCAGTCAGTCTGTCTGTCTGTCTGTCTGTCTGTCTGTCTGTCTGTCTGTCTGTCTGTCTGTCTGTCTGTCTGTCTGTCTGTCGGTTGGTCTGTCTGTATATTTGTACCATCATTCTGGCCAAACCGGTAGGTGGATTTCTCTGAAACTCGGCATGATGATAGGTTTTGACCCAACTTAAACATGGGCTAAAAATTTCGCAAAATAGTTACCATGGTAACGAGAAAAAGCCAAAAATGGTATTTTTGCCAGAAAAACCATTGGAGCTAGAGATCTAAAACTTGGTATGAATATACAACTTCACTCTGAGAGTAACATGGGATGTGTCCCACCTGGCCACACTTCTTCCTTTCTCTGTGTAAGGCTATTAATGCCAAAAATGGTATTTCAGCAAAATCACTTGAACCTAGGGAGTTAAACCAATGAACCCATATATATAGAATCAATATAATCTGAGGAATGTTTTAAGTACATTTATATGACCACACCCACTTCTGTTTTCGTGTCAGGCCCAAAGGACAAAAATGGTACTTTGGCTAAACAAACCCTTGAAGCGACAAATTTGATATATGGTTTGTATACTCAACTTTGACTATGTTTGATGTTGAAATTGGCCTGGATATATATATACTTTTTTCTCATTTTTTTCTCCTCTGTTGATACCAACTCTTCTGTATGGAGGTATTTGCAGGCAGGCAGGCAGAGTGGATGGGTCATGCTCACTTACAATGTCTGCACCAGCTGGGACGGCTGAAAATTTTGCCCCACTTTGATCCCGGCTGCCTCCTCCCCTACTCATTTCAACCCTGCAGTCACTCCCTCCAGCGATAAAATGTACGTTGTCTTTTCTACGGTTGCTATAGAAACTATTTCTCCCGCCCTCTTTTCATTTTGTCTGGAAATGGTTGAGGAACTATTTGACGTGTGAATTGAAAGTCTGGAACGAGGAAATTTGTTGCGGTTTAAACTTTTGTGAACTTACCAGTGGCCACCTCGAGATCTAACAATTTGGTATGTATTATAGCTGGAAACACTAGGTAGTTACTTTTTTCTTTCTGTTTTTCCGAGAATGTGGGGGCCACTCTTCTATCTCCAACCATTCCTCTCGTCTTCTAGCTCCTGGTTCTGTACTCCTGTGTTCTAATAATACTAGTTATAGTTCATCTTCAGTGTTGATGGAATACTTCAAAGTTTCTGAGAGTTCATATTGTATTTTTCACTGCACAATTCATGTAATGCAATTATTTTAAAAAAATTGAAACAAAAAGCAACAGAACTTTGATTTTGTAGCCTCAAATATTAATATAACTTGTCATCAGAAGAAGAAGCATACCTGCAGCTAAGCAATTACAAAGTGTAAATCTTTGATATTTCACCACTTGGAGAACACACCAATGCTTTCAAGAGCGTATTCTGCAATATACTGAAGAATTAATCCACAAGGCTTTTTAAAAACTTTTTAAATATAGCATTGCTTTTGTGAGTACTGTACTATAACTCTGAGACCCATCCCCCATCCCCCCTCCTCCCTCTGTTGTTTTTATATCTTGCTGGTGACACAGTGTTGACAGGAAAAGCTAATTAATTTAGGTCATGCTTACTTGCTCTAATTCTTTTTTAGGGCTTATGATGTGCTTCAGCCTGAGTATCAATGTGCAGTGCCACATTTCAAACAGAACTCATACATACGTTTATACATACACTTCTGGTCAGGAGTTATTGTTGGTTAGTTTCTGTTGGTGAACTTGTGATTCTTTAGTACTACTATATCTGCACACAGTGAATCAATAGAAACAATGAGACCAAAAAAACAAAAACAAAAGAAAAAAAACAATTAAAATAACGAAGTATTTTCGTCATCCTCATATATTTGTAATGTGTTTCGAAGGTGGCTGGCTGTCAGAAATAGAGTCAGTATACCAGGTCTGAAGTTTTGTTACCAGATTTTAAGAAATATGGCACAAAAAATCCATTCGGCACAAATGATCAAATTTGGAACTTTTAACACTCCTTTTTTGTGTGGATATCTTAGCACTTTTTAGCATTTTCCTAGCACTATTTAGCCATAAATATATCTACGATTTAACCAACAAGTAAACTTGATTTGATTTGAGTGTCTGAGCCAAATTATCACACATACGCAGACCATTTGTAAACCACATAATAAATGTAGCAAAGGATTAGTTATATCATGGATTGGTTCAAAATAGACAGCAACCTTCTTCATTGTGATTCCACTAACGTCAATTACGATGAAACTTAATACGTGTGGTAGATCATTCAATGATTATTTCAGCAATATGAGTTCAGGGACTGAATGTGGTAAGAGAAAGAGGGGTTTCACGCATATTAACTAAGAACCATGGTGAGGGTGGTGGTGCAGGACGACACAAAATCCAATCATAGGTAGTTATAGTTGACATATTGAGGGGGTGGAGGGAATAAATTCAAGCTTGTTGGAAAACCAAATAATTATTTTTATGATGTACACACACACACACACACACACACACACACACACACACACACACACACACACACACACACACACACACACACACAACATATACCCGGCCAATATTAACATGAAACATTGTAGAAGCCACTCAAATTTCGGCATGGTTGGCCCTTTAATTAGCTTTAGGCAGCCATAACTACTTCCTGTTGGTGTGGCTAATACCAAACCACACACATTGCCACACCTAATTTTAGTTAATAATACTCACCAGGTTACTTGGACTCCATATGCTCAATTTAAGCCTGATTAGTCCATAAATAAGTTTTTGGAAGGCTTAATGATGTCCTATGGGTGTGGCAATGACAAAACCACACCCATTGACACACACGTGATTAGTAATGCTCACCCAGTTTCTTGGAAGTCTCATTCCAAATTTTAGTCCGGTTGGTTGCATGATTATTTTTAATAGCCAAAATAACTTAGTGGGTGTGGCTAAGGACAGACCACACCCACATATGGTTAATATTGCTTTCCCTGGTACTTGGAGACTACATGCCAATTTTTTTCCTGATTGGTCATCGATTAACTTTTCTCAGCCATAATACCTTCGTGGTTCTGGCTATGACAAAACTACACCTATTACCATGCCTACATGTGTTTAATAATGCTCACCTGGGTTCTTGGAGTACATGCCAAATTTCAGCCTTTTTAGTCCAAGCATTTAGCTGTGATCCTAGACACATACTCACGAACCAAAAAATATATATATTTAAGTGTGTTCGTAGATCTAACTCCTTTGGTCCAAGCATTAATCAGTATACATTTGTTGAAACTTTCGCTTTACACACAAATAGAAAGAGGTGTAACCAAGAGGGATTCCACCCATGTTACTCCCAAAGTTGAGTTGTGTATGCATACCATGTATTAAGTCTGTTGCTCCAAGGGTTTGTCTGGTCAAAATACAATTTTTGGCCTTTTTTTAGCCCGACATAAAAAACAGTAATGGGTGTGGTCCTATACATGTACTTAAAACATTCCACAGATTATATTGATTCCAAATATATGTGGGTTCATGGGTCTAACTCCCAAGGTATTTTTTGTTGCTGAAATACCATTTTTGGCCTTACACAGGGAATGGAGCAGGTGTGGCTAAGTGGGACCCAGCCCATGTTACTCCTAGAGTGAAGTTGTATAAGCATACCAAGTTTTAAATCTGTAGCTCCAAGAGTTTTACTGGAAAAAATATCATTTTTGGCTTCGTTTCATTACCATGGTAACCATTTCCCGAAATTTTTAATCCATGTTTTAAGTTGGGTCAAAACTTAGCGTCATGCCAAGTCTCACAGAAATCCATCTGCAGGTTTGGCCAGAATGATGGTACAAACATACAGACAGACATCTCCTTTTATATATATATATAGCTCTTATCTGTATGCATGCCCCTATTCATTCCTCAATTCAGTCAAGTCAAAACACGTATCAAAAGAACTTAATTCAAACTGTGAAGATCATGGTGTGGTTAGTTAATTTTAATAAGACTTATTCTGGGTGTGGCAGGCAAAGGTGACAAAAAGGGCCATTTCAGGCTGGCTAATGAGGCAGCTGCATTCGAGTGTATGATCTGTAATAGCTGTATTGAAAAGCCCAAAGGGTAACCTGGTTTGTTGCATTTTCTTTATAGTGTATATATAGTTCAGTGACCACCTTTAAGCCCTGTCCACACTAGAAACAGGTCCCCAGCAACACCTGGTTCCAAACGTTTTCTTGCGTCCACACTGACATAGTGCATAACCCACTCCACATCACCTGTGTGGGCTAAATAATTGGCTGGGCATATTAATTAGTTTTCCTCTACCACGTTTAGAAATGGGGTATTTTCTTTTCTGGTGTGCTCCGTTGTTCTGTCTCTTTACCTCCACAATGTCATTGCACAAAGGGAGGATGGGGAGAGAAGAGAGAGAGAGCTGATAGTAAAACCTCCTAATAGCAAACATCAGCTAAAGCCACAAGTATGTTCAACAATTCTGAGCTGCTTGAAATCTACCCTTCTGAAGTTTAAGGCAAAATCGGGTGGGATCCATTAGGATGAAACTGGGTATAGTGTGGACGCATGGAACCCGTTCCAGGCATGGGTGAAACCAGTATTATTGTGCAGTGTGGACAGGCCTTTAAATTAATGCATGGATAACAAGAGTGGTCTGGCACTAAGACCTGTGGCAAATAATTATTATAATATTTATTAAAATATAATGTTTTAGGCCCCTCAAAGTAATTGTTTAGAACACTTTAGATGAGGTTTAAGTTGTGATAAGATTTACAACTTTTGATTTCCATGAAGTAAAAGCACGTAATTGCAACCACAGGGTTTCCATAGAGTAAAAATACTTAGTTGTAACTACAGTTTAAAACAAATCTTTGTGTTATCATACAGTAAATTATTTGTTAAAATATCAATTCTGATATGAATGTATGCCAACCCTCTTCTCCCCTCACCATTCCCAAGTTTCCTCTACCTGTGTGCCACAGGTAACAAAAATTAACTGTAAAAAAAGAAGAGGTGCAAATATTCCCATACTAACAACGTCCTATCCTGGACTACAAAATAGATTTTGAGGGTGCTAGGGAATTCATTTTGAAGTAAATTTAAAAATTAATAAATAAATTTTTTAAAAAAGAACCATTTTTGTACTCGATTGTGAAAGGGTGAATATAAAGAAAAGGGTGGATAGGAGGAGAAAGAGGTCAGACACAGAAAAAGTGGTAGCTTGGTTGAGGAAGCAGTTTTTATGCATTGGCAACTCCTAATGGCTACTTCTAGAGTTTATCCCTTCTCATTTCCACAGATTCAGTGATTAAAATAGAGAAAATGTTCTTAACAATTGATTGAGTTGTGGGAAATCGAGGATCAATTACAGTTTAGATGAACATTCCAACCTTGCAAGGGAAGCTGCAAAGGATTGGCTGGTCACTAATAAATAGCTCCGTGTGTGTGTGCGTGCGTGCATGTGTGTGCGTGCGTATGCATGCATGTCCATACAGAGTCAAAACGTGTTCAACTGGGAGATAGAGCTCTGATGGGCATGCATGGCGTGATTAGTTAAAGTTTTGATGAGACCAATTCTGAGTGTGGCAGGCTAAAGTGACAAAAATGACCATTATATTAGCTTGGTATTTAGCTAGTGAAATGTGTGTTTCTAGAGTGAATAGTTAGTTCTATGTTGGTTGCAAGATCACAATGGTTATTCCTTGAGAATATATGGTATTACAAAAATTAAAAAAATACAAATAAAAAGGAAGGAACCAGGACAAGAATAGAGAGCACGGCTTTGCATGAAAATGACAAGTTATTATAGACAGAGAATGATAAGAGAGGTCCCTACTAAGACCTATGGAAAATAAGTACTATAACATTTTATTAAAGCATAGTGTTTTAGACTAGGCAAAAATTGTTTGGAACACTTAAGATGAGGTTAAAGTAGTGGTAAGATTTACAACATTTGAGTTTCTATACAAAGCACTTAATTGTTATGACAGGTTACAAGAAAGGTTAATGTTTCCATGTGGTAAACAATTTGTTAAAATTCATTCTTGAGCAAAACATATGGATATATGCCCCACCCACCATTTCAAGTGTTCCTAGACCAGCGTAGAGATAAAACAAGGGTAGTCCCACACTGAGATCTGTCAAATAATTACTATAATATTTATTAAAACTATGATGTTGTTTTTTGAAGACTAGTCAAATAATAATTTAGAACTGTCACAGGAAGCAACCCCTGATGGCTATTCCTGTTCCACTTTAACCCTTGGTTGCTGCCACCAGTTAGTTTAGGACTACCACTCTGTGCTACTGTACTCACAAAACAAAACAGTCTTCTCTTACAATCTCAAAAAGCTGCTGCTCAGCCAACCTCAAAACATCACATGGCTGACCAACTATTACATCACACATTCAATTAATTACACCAGTTCATATTGCAGTTTATTGGTCAGTAACTTTGCCACCGAGACTTGCTCCTGTGACAGGAACACTTACGATGAAGTTAAAGTTGTGGCTAGATTTACAACTTTGGTTTCTATCCTATATAAAAGGAATGTGTATATCCGTCCGTCTCTAACGCTAGATGTGTTTGCAGCTTAGAAGGGTACTTCATGAGGTCGAAGGTAGATGAAATTTGGCGTGAGGATAGGTGTAGTGACCAGATTGATGCCCATTTTCTTAGAATTTTACTGAAGATAATTGCAACAGATATAAGATATAATTAGCATTTAATGTAATTATGACCATTTTTTTGTCAAGACAAAACTCACCACACCCACTTAATCTCCTGTTTTTTAGGATCCCACATTCCTATCATGCAAGCAAAGTTTGAGGTCTCATGTTCAAGTGTTTGGCAGCGATTAGCCACGTAGGTTGGTATATAATACAATTTTAAGGGTTTTACAAATGAAGGTCGTACAGTTTTCAAACTTCCTTTACTATGCCACTTGCTCTTAGATATTTGCTAAAGGGAATCAAATACACATCAACAAGTTTTGCTCAAGAATGGATTTTTAACTAATTGCTTACTGTTTGGAAATACCAAAGTTAGTTGTTACAACTAATAGGTTACAACTAAGTTCTTTTATGTATGAAAACCCTATGCTTACAAGTAAGTGCTTTTTACTATACAGAAACCCAAAAGTTGTAAATCTTAACACAACTTTAACCACATCTTAAGTGTTCTACACTATTATTTTGTCTGGTCTAAAACACTATTTTTTAAAATAAATATTAGGATACTTATTTGACACAGGTCTTGGTCCTGCACTTGTCTTAGTGCAGGACCACTCTTGCTGAAGATTGAATTGGATGGAGTACTGAATGGACATAACAATTGCTGCTACAGTTTTAATTTTTCAGTGTGCAGAAGAAGTTCTTTAACATCTGAAAGAGTAGGGATCTTGGCCTTTGACCTTTACAATGGCGTGGAGTAAGGATGTTCCTTGAACTTTTCAACTGAGTGTCTTGAGCACAGAGTCAGTCAGATGTGACCTTTGCTAAGGAAGATGAAGGAGGTGCATGCACTTGCCTGGCATGAGCCTGTGTCTCATAGCTAATCCATTCAATAAGGTACTGAATTGTTGGGTTGAAGCACACTCACACAGACATTGTCTAAATAGGGAAATAGTCTAGTGTCATGACTTGATGACCCAACTTCTCCCAGACAATACTTCAGTTATATTTGTGGATTCAACAAAATTAATAAAGATGATGATTCTGTAGCGTCTATATCAGCATCAACATATTCTACTCTCATACTTGCTATTGTCTTTAGGAATCCTTGGAAAATTCACTCTCCAGTGCAGATAATCAACAGTACATCTTACAATAATTCACGACTTGTTTATCTATCTCTCTATCTGTATGTGTGGACTTGACTCCTAAACTGCTGGAGGGATCTTCACGAAACTTTGAGGGATTAATTAGGACATCTCACTGCACGTCCTCCCTGAAAGTTTTGCTCAGATCAGGTGGCTATGTTCTTTTTCTTTTTTTTTTTTTTTAATGTGGGTTGTTTTGTGACATGGAAGACTCCAACAAATGATCAAGTTCAATGAAATTTGGCATTTATTTCAACATAATAGGAAGAAAATTATTATCCTGTGGGTGTGGCTATGGCTTGTTTGTTGGCTATATCCACTGGGAGTTGTTTTCACGAAAAACAAACAAACACAATGTTACTTTCACAGAAGTATCTATTAATTATTTTGTTTGTTTGATTAATGATATTAGTGTCACTAATTCCTATATACATGCTACCTTAAGCAAACTAAACATCCTTGTTACTGCAGGAGGCTGGAGGTTAACCGAAAAAAGCCTATAGGGTTTATTTTTTCTTCTTTCTTTTGTTGCTAGTATGCACAATTGCATGTTCACTGCATAACATATTATCAGCAGTGCCTAATGGCAATTTTCCTTCCTAGTTCAACATGCAGCGTAGCAGCTGCTCACCATTGCTTAATGGGAAAGGGTGCACATATTGGAACCTATCGATACAATAAAATAATGATAATAAAAGTGCAATAAATAAATTTCAAAAAATAAACTGAACAAGACAATATTGCCGATGATAACTCAGGTTCATTTGCAAGTGCAGTCATTTTGTCAGGTCAGGTCAGGTCAATTCAGTTAAATTCTATAACTTTAATGCTTAATTATTTGGTTGTTTGCTGTTGTTGTGTTGTTTTTGTTTTTGTTTTTTTGTACAAAACAAATTCCACAAGTGCAGCAACCTACCACACTACTGACCAGACAGCCAACTTTTCTGGGAAAATATTTATATATAGAATTCTACGCTAAAATTTCTAAAACTTCATTGTCCAGGAGAATACATACATCAAGCTACAAGTGCTAGCTTACCACAGGATTCTTAAAATTCGTTCAAACTTCTGCTACTTGTGGATCCACCACTGTAATTATCCAACCATAGCTATATCAAGATATTTATTCCACAATAATTATTCAATGGTTATTATTCCATGGTAATTATTCTACGCTGGTGAAAGAAGTCTCCCTCATATTTTCTCCATTACTCTTCTTGTTGGTAATGTCATGAAACTTTTTGTTGTTTCTATTTGCCATTTTAATAAGAGTGTGTTTTGTTCACCCTTTACCATGAACACACGGAGAGACGGATGGACAGACGTAGAAATATAAGCGTACAAATAATGATCAGGTGTTTTTAACCGGAGTCAAAAATAAATTGAAAAAAGGATATATATATATATATATATATATATATATATATATATATATATATGTATATCTACTAAATATTTGTAAATGTCTGTGTCCATTTGTCTGTTACCTATAGGCACCTAAACCACTGGACAGATTAGCATAAAATTTGGCATGTGAGCACAGTTTGGCCCGGGGATGAACATGGGCTAGTGCAAAAATCCAGAAAATGGTTACCATGGTAACAAGAAATGCCAAATATGGTGTTTTTGTCCAGAAAAACACTTGGAGCTACAGATTTAAAACTTGGTATGTATACACAACTTGACTCTGGGAGTAACATGGGCTGGGTTCCACCTGGCCTCACCTTCTTTCCCTGTGTAAGGCTAAAAATGCCAAAAATGACCATACAAGTTCAACGCATAAGTAATGAATAGTGTTTTGTTGAGGCAACAGACACCAGCTAAACATTCATTTATAGCTATTCTTGAAGCTGCAATTATTAATGCATACACAAGGTGTGCATTGCAAGGTTTAGCTCTTAAACTCTCAGTCACCAGATCATTTCTCACTCCACTTCAGCATCACATCTCACACCATATCCTACAATGAATTGAGTGGTTTGTACTTTGCTCTGTGAGTGAGACAATAGGTTTGACTACATGGCATGGCAGAAGCCTTTGACATATGTTTCAGGGCATTCACTATGCTCTGTGTTAGCTCACTTGCTGTGGCTTCCCCTCACCACCTCATGACCATTGTCTAGATGCTACCACTGATTCTGGCCGATGATGAGTTCAATTCTTTATTAGGTCATGTGTGGCGGTCGTGGCAGCTGGGCTCTGACTGCAGTGTTGTCTGTTGTGTCAGCATGTTCTGGGTTCAGCACTTTCATGAGCATTCCTTTGCTCTTGCAGCATTACCACCTGCACTTTGTGTGGTGTATGCATTAATAATTGCAGCTTCAAGAATAGCTATAAATGAATGTTTAGCTGGTGTCTGTTGCCTCAACAAAACACTATTCATTACTTATGCGTTGAGCTTGTATTGTCCTCCTTGTTGTAAACAGGCTAGCTCAATAATGGATTCCTTTACTGAACATGTGTTTTGTTTCTCTCGTTGACACACAGATAAATATAATTAGCTATAGGCTTACAAAAAATGTTTTGCTTATTTTCTCCACTACCTCAATGGTAATAAACATTGTGAAAAGCAAAAAGAATAAGTAATTGTTTGTGTGGCTGATCATGCTACACATTCCTATCAACTATTCTAATCAAGTTATTTTGTGTATTGAAGAATCGTTGTGCGTCTTTCTTTTCAAACCTGAAGCCACAAGATATAGTAGAAGTAGATTAATCTAATGGTCACTCACTTCTCCACAAACCAAGAGTCATTTCACACAAACTAAATCACAAGATTGTTACAAGATTGTTACCACATGACTCTCACAACTCACATGATGATGACACTTATGTCACATGATATCATATGGTACAGACATGAACTCAGCCCATTGATGCAACAGCTCTATATTTACACTTCATGTTCTCCTATTCACAAGACAAGTACTGAATGAACCCTTGAGGTAAAAATCTTCAAACTATTAGCTCACTTTACTCTACACATATACCTTACACCATTGCAGGTAACCACTACTTTCTTTGCAACAAAAATGTCTTTCAATATTCTGACATAATTCTGCTATGTTCAGATATATTAAAAATAGTGATAGCACAATCGGGATTACCCATTCAGTCCCATGTAGACAAGCAAAGTACTACCAGACAACAACAAAAAAAAAACAATCCATACATATGTACATACAATACATAAATATATATACATACAATACATAGACATATACATACAATATATAGGCATATATACATACATATGTACTAGCTAAACTAGGATATTCAGATAAGCTTCAATAAAGCAATGAAGTTAATTTCACCTTCACATCTGACTCCTGATCAGAGCAGTGTGGTAGTGTTGAAGAGAGAGAAAGCAACATAACCTAGCCTGTTCACTGCTGCCTGATTGGCAGTGAGTACATAACAAAGACCACAGATGACCAGGGGCACACTCACAAGTCAAGGATGTGTGAAGTGGTATAGGCACAATTGGTGTATGGAAGGTTGTATCAGCTCTGCTGCTGAGCTAGGGGAGGGAGGCTTTCCCGCCACATGCCACACACCATACACACAACACAACAGGCAGGAGGAAGAGGACACAATCAACCAACCAGAGTGTGCACTTCATCATGCACACACACTGTTGGCTTCCCTTTAATATTATTATTTTTGTTGCCCATCTGGCATGACTATAGCAATACCAGTGGGTCCATCCTACAGCCAAGCACACTGACAGGTGTGTGGTGCAAGTCATCTCGTGACATAGCCACTGCTGTGAGAGGTCTGCATGTACAAGACAGAGCTCGACATTTTTACACCAACTCTATCCATATTGTTCGTGTGTATACTCTATTACACTTACTAGCAAACAAAAAAACCCAACCCTACAGGCTAATTTTATAAGTACACATTTCAAAGATGGCATATTCCAAGAAGGGGTTTAAATTCTGTTTAGGTTCAGTTGGCACAATAAATCCATGCAATGTCATACAGCTTGCTAGATAGCTACATTAGAAATTCAAGTAATTATAAGGAGGTGAAAAATCGATAACAAGTTTTCATATAAAACATCAGTCAGATACTTCATATAGCCACCAGTTGGCTTGCTGCCCACATGACCACAACCACAGAACCCTCAAAACTTCTCACATGACAACCACAGAAAGTTCTACACCAGTGAGTGTGGTCCTGTCAAGTTCACACTACTTGACAATTCTCAAGTTCCACAAGCTATTATTATAGTCCATGATATCACTAAGTGGTCGCAAGGCTTTTCCATGTACAGGAGAAGAAATGCACAACATGCCATACCCGGTACTATTATTTAAACCAACCAGTTTACTGTTCCAATGAATGTGCCCCTGTTCATTAGCTAGCTATCTACATGGAAAGACAAATCAAATTTCTGTAGCTTCCCCCAGTGTCTTTACTTGACCCAGTAAACACTGAAAGGTTCCAGTTCTATTTTTTTCCCTACTCAGCTATTTTCCCTACTCAGCTATTTTCCCTACTCAGCTATTTTCCCTACTCGGCTATTTTCCCTACTCAGCTATTTTCCCACAAGCTGCCAGCACCATCTTTCTATGATTACTGTTAGGTATATAGTTGTCTGCACACCATAGGTTCTGCTTCCTTTTATTACTTTATTTATTAATTTTTTTATAAGAACCTAACAATGCGCACATAGCACAAAGAGAGGAACTGCGCAGCCGCGGTGAATTCTACTCAGATATAAAAATAAATAAATAAAATAAAATAAATAAATAAAAAAAATTTAAAAAATTTCCGTAAACGTTATTTGGCGGGGGATCGTTGCTGTGAGTTTTAGTGTTACCTCGAGGTTCCAGAGGTGTTCAGGTCGAGTAAAAGCAGCTCTGTGGTGAACGGTCCTCTCCGATTTCCTCAGTATCGAACAAGATGTCTCGTAATGTGGTGTTTAAAAAGGCGGTGGTGGATCTGTTGCCAGCAGCAATTCCAGCAGAGCTAGAAAAATTGGATGAGTATGGCGTGGGGAAGGTCCTAGTGTATTCCAAGAAACCTCGTAAGCTGTTTGCGCTGAGGGGGCAGAAGTTACTGTTTACCGGTTGGTCTGTGGAAAGTTTGTTAGCTGATGACCAGCAACTCACAGTCACTACTGCCA
>OZ017793.1:12505089-12515089 GCA_963969325.1 Lycopodina hypogea | reverse complement strand
GTGCAAACAGCTTAACCAAATTAGCAGGTTAATTGATACTATCTACTATGCTTGTTAGACTCATGAACCTTCACCAATTTATAAGTGTAGAATGAAGGGCTCTAAGATCACAGGTGGCCGGCCAGGTTGTTTTATCATGTGTACCTGTGATTATGACCAGTATGCAGTCGGTACTCTTACAATCTGTTCATATTGTTTGTGCAGCTCTACTCTTGCAGCCCTACTCTTGCAGCCCTACTCTTGCAGCCCTACTCTTGCAGCCCTACTCTTGCAGCCCTACTCTTGCAGCCATACTCTTGCAGCCATACTCTTGCAGCCATACTCCCTTCCTCTCCATGCACATGTGCAGCCCTACTCTTGCAGCCATACTCCCTTCCTCTCCATGCACATGTGCAGCCCTACTCTTGCAGCCATACTCCCTCCCTCTCCATACACATGTGCAGCCCTATTGCAGCCATACTCTCTCCATGCACATGTGCAGCCCTACTCTTGCAGCCATATTCCCTCCCTCTCCATGCATATGTGCAGCCCTACTCCCTCCCTCTCCATGCACATGTGCAGCCCTACACTTGCAGCCATACTCCCCTCCATGCACATGTGCAGCCCTACTCTTGTAGCCATACTCCCTCCCTTTCCATACACATGTGAAGTGAAAATTGAGCTATTCAAAACTGGCTAACTAAACTACCATTGGTTGCATTTCCCAATACTCTATATAGGATGTGGTAGAATAAGACAATGTTTCCAACCTTGTAGCTGGACATAGTCACACCTTTCAACTGAAGAACTGCTTCCTTGTAGCTATTGGCTTAGCTGAGGAGAAGGGGTTCACTTGAAGTCTAACGTCGTGTAACATGTGTACCTAACTAGCACAGATGGCACTGTAGCCATTTAATAGCAGCACATGTGGTTTCCAATAACTTTTGATAAAGGAGATTTTTTGGGGCATTTTACAAATAATAGTGCATGGTTCTTTTAATTGTAGGATCCTAAAGAACACTAGCCACTTTGAGATGATCGATCAACTTTCAAGAATGATGGCAGCTTTAAGGAAAATTTCTTGGAAGATATTTCATAATTTCATCCATTAGACTTTTTCCTGGCAACTGCTACTCACAAATTACTTTTCAATCAGGAGCATGCTCATAAATTGTGCTTGTGGTCAGCTCAGTCAATTCATGGCACCTTTTAATTAGAACGAGCTTTATAATGTACCAATTAAGGCCTGTCCACACTACACATTGAGTGTGAATTAAGAATTTGAATTACTTCCGTCCACATTGAATTCAAATTAAATCAATGTGAATTAGTTCAAATTATCTCAAACACACCTGGATAAGTAGTTTGATCGGGTTGCAGCTGAAAAAATAAAGGTTTATGGAAAGCTTGCAGAGTACTTCCTAATTGTTAATCAGTGTTTGGGGCCACCACATTACTTATCAGTGTTTGGGGCCACCACATTACTTATCAGTGTTTGGGGCTAGCAGAATGTCCAGGAAGAGCAATTCAAATTAATTCTCATCAGGTTTTGTGTAGTGTGGACAGGCCTTTGATCCTCCCCTCCATTACCCCCCCCCCCCCCCCCCCCCCCCCTCTAACAAGAAATCCTGTATGAAACTGTGGTGATGTTGATAGTTGTACACTATTAACACAATAAGTGCAGTCAGTGAGAACTAGCTTGGCATATTGTATGTGTGATGTACACTCAAGAAGAAGCCAACCTGACTCAGTGCAACAAGAGGTGATTTGTAATTGAATAGTTCAGTCAACACATTAAAATGTATTTCAATTACAATTACGTATTTTGTAATAGTATTTTGTATTTAAATTAAAATTTTAATTGAATTAACCCGAGTGTGCTGCCTATCTATCCATCTGTCTATCTAATTACCTACCTACCCACCCACCTTATCTCCATACCATAGAAGTCTTAACTCACTGATGATTCCAGTTTAGAAGTTTCCATGATATTTCACTGTTGTCGTGATATTGTAACACTCTTATTATTCTCTGCATATTTGCATGGAACTACTTGTGTGTGTGTATATGTGTGCATATGTGCTAGTCTATATGTTTATAAGTAGCATATGTGAATAATTGTAAGATATAGTTGCCATACCTTCACCTGCCTGAACAAAGAAGATGTGACCTGACTTTTTTTTTCCTAGTAGTCTGATATTGACTTGGACACACTGTGAGCACCTCCTGTGTGCCTCTCATTATTGCCTGTACTACCACACAGAGCACAGCTGCACCTGCTGACATGGAGGGGGGGGGGGGGGGGAGACTTCTGAGAGGCTGGCCATGTTTGATACTCTGTATTTCTTACTGAGTGAGTGAGTGAGTGAAGTGAGTGAGTGAGGTGAGTGAGTGAGTGAGGTGAGTGAGTGAAGTGAGTGAGTGAGGTGAGTGAGTGAGGTGAGTGAGTGAGGTGAGTGAGGTGAGTGAGTGAGGTGAGTGAGTGAGGTGAGTGAGTGAGTGAGGTGAGTGAGTGAGGTGAGTGAGTGAGGTGAGTGAGTGAGTGTGGACTATCAAGTATGCACTGCCTTAGCCTTGTTGTTCAGCCTTGCTCCTCATCTGTGCCGTTTGTTCAGACGTGCTGTTCAAACATGTTGGTCAGTTGGCCGTACTGTTCAGACATGTTGGTCAGTTGGCCGTACTGTTCAGACATGTTGGTCAGTTGGCCATACTGTTCAGACATGTTAGTCAGTTAGCCGTGCTGTTCAGACATGTTGGTCAGTTGGCCGTGCTGTTCAGACTTGTTGGTCAGTTGGCCGTGCTGTTCAGACATGTTGGTCAGTTGGCTGTGCCGTTCAGACATGTTAGTCAGTTGGCCGTGCCGTTCAGACATGTTGGTCAGTTGGCTGTGCCGTTCAAACATGTTGGTCAGTTGGCCGTACTGTTCAGACATGTTGGTCAGTTGGCCGTGCTGTTCAGACATGTTGGTCAGTTGGCCGTGCTGTTCAGACATGTTGGTCAGTTGGCCATACTGTTCCAGACATGTTGGTCAGTTGGCCGTGCTGTTCAGATATGTTGGTCAGTTGGCCGTGCTATTCAGATATGTTGGTCAGTTGGCCGTGCTATTCAGACGTGTTGGTCAGTTGGCCGTGCTATTCAGTCTTGTTATTCAGCCTTGCTCATCATCTGTGCTGTTCGCTTGTCTGTTGTTTGGCTGTGCTGTACTTCGTGGGGTTTGAAGTTGCAATTGGCAAAATGTTATGAAATATATTTAAAAAATCTTGGTTCTCCTGAGATTAATATCTCATAAATTGGTTCCTTTTTTTAAATATTTTTATCTGTGGCACACAGGTCTAGGAACACTTGGAATGGTGTGTGTATGTGGGGGGGTGGGGGGGGGGGAGGAGGATACATCCACAAGTTTTGCTTAAGAATAGATTTTTAACTAATTGCTTACAGTTTGGAAACACCAAAGGTTATTGTTACAACTAATTGCTTACAACTAAATGTTTTTTTTACTATATAGAAAACCAAAAGTATATATCTTACATTTATTTTGTCTGGTCCAAGTAATAATTTGCCACAGGTCTTAGTGCGGGACTGCTCTTAGTGCGGGACTGCTCTTGTTCGGGACTGCTCTTGTTCTCACAATATAACTATTTGATCTTTCAAAAGCAACCTGATGGCTGGGATATTTGTGTGTGTTCTATAGTGACCACAACAGGATGTCAATTTTACAGGATGTAAATTGCAGTGAAACAAAGCCTATTTTTGTCATGAAGAATGGTATTAAAAAATTCTAAACAAGTTTATATGATTTTGGAGTGCCCAAGGAACTTATTTTAGTAACAAAACTAATCAATATTTACCACGACATTCTCCCTTTAAATAGAATGATTAAAACCCTTAGGCTATGCACCTGCTTTAGTGGCACAAGGACTACTACATGACTGATATGAATAGCCAAGCCAAGAGATCTCCTGTATTGATCCCTGTTCGCTCATACTTACAAATGTTCCCCCTGCTTGATCAGTGTTTGTTCTATAGCTGAGACACTGAAGTGGTGTTGTATGATAGTGGAGACTTCAGTTCATATTGTATGCTGCGAATATGTGACAAGTTTAGTCCGAGATAGTCCTGAAATATTTCGTGGGTGTTTCTCCACATCCTGAATTAAGTTTGCAGATGGTGCAGATAACAGATTCTTAAAACAACAACCACTCCTAATTGAGATGTGTGGGGGGAGGGGGAGGAGCTAAGACTAACTGAGATGACCAGGCAGCTCCTTCATCACTCATTTACATAGACTACAATTCCCTCAATGAAACTAGAAGCCATCCAAGGAAGGAATCCTGCTTATACTGTTGTTATGAGCTCATGCAGTTCACCATTTTTTTTTACCTCATTTACGGTATTTTTAGAGTGACCTAGTGTGTTCACAGTGTCAATTACAATTACTGCTATTTGTACTTATTTTCTCAATTGTAATTAAAATGAATAGACAAACAGAACTGAATATGAATCTCTCACACACACCCACACCCACACCACACAACACACACACAACACACCCACACACACACCCACACACACACACACACACACACACACACACACACACACACACACACACACACACACACACACACACACACACACACACACACACAAGATGAAAGCAAGCTTTTTCTAACACAACTTATAAAAACATCGGGGACAGTATGACCATCCTTAACATTGCAGTGGCCATAGACAGGATAGTATGACTAGCCTTAACATATCAGTGGCCATAGACAGGTTTATCGGCCATTTTAGTTACTATATTACCTTAGGCACACAAGCTGGTTCACTGTTCCATAGTTTGGACATGAATTAGAGTCTGTATTCTTCGGAAGTCAGGGATAGTTGCTTTTACATTTATGTTCTATTTCTTTTGATGACCTGATAGTGCATGCAGTGGTGTCTGTATCATGGAGGTCTGTTAGTTCATGGGCATGCCGGTAGTGGGTGGAGGATAGATAGAGCAGGTCTTTGGTGTTGTCTTGATTACTGTGTACTTCTGTGCACATTTATCTGTATGCAGTTATTGTTCGTGAGGAGCCTACGCCTCTGGCCTATCTGGTGATGAAAGTTGGCATTGACTCCAAGGGCAAGCTCTCCCCAATGTTGAACAACTCCCTGAGCCACAAACTTGAGGTGAACATAAAGTACAAATAAATTGTTTGGCCATGCATTTGTTTATTCATACCTAATGCTGCCACGTATGAGTAGTGCCTGCCCGCTGCACACCCAATGCTGCCACGTGTGAGTTGTGCCTGCCTGCCTGCCCGCTGCATACCCAATGCTGCCACGTGTGAGTTGTGCCTGCCTGCCTGCCCACTGCACACCCAATGCTGCCACGTGTGAGTTGTGCCTGCCTGCCTGCCTGCCTGCCTGCCTGCCCGCCCACCGCACACCCAATGCTGCTGTGAGTTGTGCCTGCCTGCCTACCGCACACCCAATGCTGCTGTGAGTTGTTCCTGTCTGCCTGCCTGCCTGCCCACTGCACACCCAATGCTTCCATGTGTGAGTTCTGCCTGCCTGCCTGCTCACTGCACACCCAATGCTGCTGCGAGTTGTGCCTGTCTGCCTGCCTGTCCACCCACTGCAGGTGGCAACAGACTTCACTGATAGCTCCACTTCTGTTGTTGTTCGGAGAGCTCTTGAGGCGGACCCTTACAAAGATTGGGTCGTGGTTCAGATAAAGACAGTGAAGGTAAGACCTTGTGTGGGGAAGAAGAAGCATATATCAGATGCTTGATGAAGTCATTATCGTCCATGTCTAAATATTATAGGGTGCCAGTGGTAAAGATAAAGATGGCGGTGTGACTGTGTCCATTATAGGCGATAGAGACACTCAAGCCGACAGGGCAAGTGCACAGACTGCGTCTTCTTCCATTTCAATGGTAAGGTTCGGTTATGGGTAAGGTGTAGTCATGGGTAAGGTGTAGTCATGGGTAAGGTGTAGTCATGGGTAAGGTGTAGTCATGGGTAAGGTGTAATCATGAGTAAGGTGTAGTTATATGGTAGAAGTTGGTAAGGTGTAGTCATGGGTAAGGTGTAGTTATATGGTAGAAGTTGGTAAGGTTCAGTTATGGGTAGAAGTTGAACACATTAATTTCCCTTAAGTTTACATGAATAACCGCACCAATAGTTACACATACACAACTTATTTGTTCATCATTTTGTTATTTTGCAGCTAACAATCATCTCCATCTGCTATGAAATTGATATTTTGCAGGGGGGGGGGGGGGAGGAATCTGTCTAAACATTCACAGGTTCAAGGGTAGAGATGTGGCTAGGATTGACCCATCAAGTGAAGAAAAAAAAAAGAAAAGGGGAAAAAATGATATAGGAAGGAAACCAAATAAGTGTGATTGGGGGGGGGGGGAAGAAAAAAGCCCAGGCCTGTGATTGAACATCCTCGTTTCAGAGAAAGGAGGAGAAAAACTTGGTTGAAGTTTTTTTGTTGTGTTAATAATGGAACCATACCTACATAGGTGCATGAAACTCCAGACAGCAGTTTGGACATCTCAAAAGCTTAACAACAGTCACACAGTTTGCCATTCATAGAATAGATTGTTACAGTTCATAAACCAGCACCAACACTTCTTCTCTGCTGGAAACACTACATGGAGACTGTAATTGAGCAGCTCATCGTGGTATTGATGTATACATGCAGACACGATCTGTACGTGATTGAAATGTGGTCGTGTTATTCCCCACAGGACAGCCAATCTTTAACCAAATCTCCTGCACTTTCAGAGAAGACTGATCCCCTTCAAACCTCGACTAAGCAAGGAGCTGCTCAGCCAGAAGCTGCCACTCCAGTTGCCATACCAACCAGTGACACCATTACTGTACTTGACGACCACTTCCTGTACAGCCTGAAAGATTTTCAACCCTTTCTCAGTAAAACTTACCATGGTGAGTTTAGAGTCCACTTTGCTATGTTGTCTCCATATGTAATAGTTGTGTCTATCTCACCACCTTCACTGAGATTATGATGTGTCCTGTAATAGGTGTTCTTGAAGAAGTCAAGGACTGGGTCAGTCCTATTCGAGCCAACAAGAAGCTCTATGATGCCTTCCTCAAGTACATCAAACCACCACAGACCTTTGAAAGACTCAATGAAATATCTTCTTATGTGAGAAATATATAAATACTAGAAATAACCAGAGGAGGTTGTGTGTACGATCATGTTCCATCCTGATGATAGCTGTATATATGCTTGAATGTCCATAGAGCTCAAGAAGGTGAGCAGAATCTATTCCAAACCGCCTTAACCAAGTCACTTGTCCACATATTCCAATATAAGCTAGTCACACCTCAGCTGTACAGTCCAATATTTAGTGGTAGATAGTGTAGTTATAATGCTGACTTAATGCCACAACATATTATGGAAGTGGTGACACTAGACAACTTCTTTATCGTATGTCTCCATTAGTGACACACAGCAAGCCATTGTGTTATTGTGGAGTAATATTCAGGTGTGTGTGTGCGCGTGCGTGGCATGAGTTTAAGTTATTTTAGCACAACTTCCTCTGGTGCTATATGAATGAAATGTACCAACACAATATATAATTCTTACCACATGGACAGTTCATGGAGCTAGGCAACGCCTTGCGACAGAGCAGACCTCTCCCTCCCAACAAAAATGAGGAAGTGGATGCCATCGTTGCTGCCCTGAGCAAGGATCCAGAAGTGAAGCAAAATGAGATCAGTTCTGTTATCGTTGTTGCTGAAGCAGGAGATGACTTTCCTCAACACATTGTTGATAAGATCATCACACTTGATGAGGACAAGAGAGCCTTGCTCCTGGACGTGGTGGGTTTAAAGTGCACAGCATTACAGTGTATTTCTCTATTTTATTTCATGAAGATCTGATTGTAAGGAACATTTGGTTCAATGTTTTCCTTCCCTGCACACCTAGTATACTACCAGCAACACTCAACACTGGTGGTTGTAGCCATAGGAAATAGCCTTGTTGGTCTTGCTTCACTCTACAAACCTGTTGCTCTGTGTATTCTATCAACAGACTTTTTGGTCTGTATAGTCATGTCTGACACCACACCCATTTTATCTAATGTACACTCAAAATATGTATAACTTTTTATCCTCTGTATTAATTATTATTCCTTGAAATAGCTTATTTTACAGGCATTCTAATGGTATGCTTCGTAACTATTTGTATGTGAGCATACAGCCACCCCCACCCAATACTCAGGTCACCATGACAAGATTGTATACCAAGTGTGAACATTGATTTCTGCAGATCCTTCAGACTCCCTATGATGCTGAGGTCCATGCTTACACACAAGATGTCACTGCCTACAAGGATCCAGTTCTTAAACCTATCATGGGTCGCATGGGGTTCAAAGTTCTGCGTGGCACAAGTAATCTCCAGCACACCCAAAGTGAGGTGGAGGAGGGAGAGGACCTGTTGACAGCTGCTCTGATTCTCCTGTCAGTCTCGGAGAAGTCACTGTAGATGTAGCAATGGACATTATGGCAGATAGTACAATGCATCTAATTGGAATATATAACGTGATTATCATTGTGTAATGATAGTTAAGGAAAACTTTAAATTTATTTTATTTTTTTTTACAGTTATTGTACTAATTATTCATCTCTATTAATTTACTGCAAATGTATTATGACCGTATCCCTGGAGTGTGTGTGCCTCAGTGTTACATGAGCATGTTGTTCAAACCAAGCTATTTGTGAAAACTTGAGCATTTTATATTTGAAAGGGCAGTGAGAAGGGATGTTACAATGTTGGAGACCTATTTACAATATTTCACTCAACCATACCTATTTGGTCACCTTGAACAGCCAGAATGTGAATGTGCATTTTATGCATGATATACACTCCATGGCCTGGCATGCCCTCCACTCTGACCCTTTGGCCTGGTTATCCTTACCTTTTTTGGGGGGGGGGGGAGGGGGAGGAGGAGGAGGAGGTGGTGGTGGTGGTAAGCAATTAGTAAAACTCTGCCTGTATGGTGAAGTCCCCCCCCCCCTGTTTTTTTTAAATTTATTTATTTTTTATTTATTTTTTTATATGTTGCCAGTTCCAGCACTTCACATAGCTTGTGTAAGTTAAAAGCAGCAGCAGCAGCAGCAGTAGTACAGTTACTGCAAAAACACATCCCAAAATCACTTCTTTCAGGGAATCTTAAATATTCATCTCGGAACATGTAACCATCCATATTTGAAAAAAAGAAAGGAGCCCCACCAAAACTTGGTACCAGGTCACCGTGGGGCCCCAAGTTGTTTTTTTTTTGCTGTTTTTTTTTTTTTTTTTGGGGGGGAGGGGGGGGAGTGTTTAAAAAAAATTTTTTTTTATTCATTTTTTATTTTTTTAGGTGGTGTCTGATTTTGGAACTCACTTGGGTTATTATTTATTTGTATGAATGGACTGCATAGCAATAAAGAAAAAAAATTAACATTTTGCTCATGTAGGAAGAAATTTTACTTAAGTTTGTAAAAATTCAGTTGTTTTTTGGTCCTGCCGAGTCAGGATTCCACCCCAAGGTTCTAGCATTGACTAGATTCTCCCTGGGTTAAATTTGCATATACATGCCTATTTTCAGGTCACTAGGTATAACAGTGTGTTAGGCCATTAGCCACATAGATACATAGGTATACTAGCCCTTGCCAAAATCAAAACACCATTTCTAGACCTTGTGGCTTCATTCAATGAACAGCAGCTCATAAGTAGTCATGCAACCAGTTGCCCTTTTGATTTTTTTTTGTGGAAGGTTCAGGATGTTTTGAAAGCAAGGGTGGTTTCCAAAGGTTGCCATTGGATTTTTACCCACGATTTTGTATGGAGCCTAAATGCTATTTTGTTGTTGATCTTGTTCTTCTGAGGAATTCCTCAGGAACACAGTGCTAAGGTGTGTGGTTCAATTCCTGGTCATGGTTGGTGTTATTTTTTTCACTCTCTCCTCTTTTCTTTTTAATTCCAAAGGAAATTCAGTGGATTTAAAAGTCAACA